>WOVY01012126.1:410000-443903 GCA_013436015.1 Rhipicephalus annulatus | reverse complement strand
TCGATCTACCCTAAGCATTCCCTTTCTCTGGTTTGTTGCTATGCTACACTTAGACTGCTGTTATTCTGCGGCACCACCAGATTGCTTTGCCCGAGACATGCTTGGATTCTAATTTATGCAATGTGGAGATAAACTATTTAAGTCACAAAACACGGGACACCATTTTATTTTTGTATTTGTGCTCAACAAGAATTGATTCCAAACGCACAAGGCTATTTCATTTCTTTTTATTTCCTCTAGACACGGGGAAATCTTCGATCACCTTCGCGAACAGGAATTGCGAAGACACGCAATTGAATTCCCAGAACTGCATTTGACTTACAAGCAGGGCTCATAGTGAGGTGGATTCACTCGGCCTTGTATTTTTTTAAAGTACTTGCAACAACGAATGTAAAGCGGAATGAATGTCTTTGTTAACCTTATTCTGCCTCCATGGGGTATTTGCAGCAAAACACACTCCGATTGCAGTTTCACTTCATGCGCAATAGAGTTCAGTTGCAGCTTTAATAGAATATGAAACAGCGGGTCATGCCATCTCTCTACACTTTGTAGCCTGCATATATAGCATATGCTTGCTTGAAGCACGAGGTCGTTCGTAAGGCTTTGGACACGGACAAAGGAACACACATGGACAAGCGTCCATCCTGGTAAGTTCCCTTGTCCGTGTATGAAGAAGCACTGTTTTTTTTTCTTTTTAGATGTAGCAATCGGCTTGAAGCGTAACGCTCCTGAACAAAACATAAAGGAAGCTCGTACTCGCCCGCGAACTTTCAGCTTGTTCCTTGTCTGCAACGCTTGGAGAAACATGAGAATGGCTTCACGCTCTCAGTACGCCCTGTTGCCTACAACGTATGGCCCTTGAGCACGCTGGCTCGATAAACGCGCCATAAATCTCATCTGCTAGCCTTCCAAGCTGGCCAAATAGGCTTATCGTTTTGGCGCATACTCAAGCGTGAAATGGCCACCTGCTGATATTGAGAGTCACCGGATCTCTAAACGAGCGCCTCTCAAGCTGTCCGGCGACACCAGGCTGGCGCGTCGCTGAGAAGGGTTTAAGTCATGCACTCGCCAACAGAACTTTTTGCCTCAAACACGATACGTGCATGAACCAGAAAACGGTTCACAGTTTTTAAGCCACGGCCGAGTGGTGCTTGTCCGCCACTCAGTGGGTTAATTTAGGGACCGCGCATAACCTTCGCGTGATATACTGCAAGCGCAACAATGCATTGTCCTTGCTTCATTGCGAAGCCCACCGCAGTGGCACAAGCGCCGGCAGTCATGTGTCATTGAGTATTGCGTTTGAATCTCATAGCGCTGCAACGCATGTACTCAGCTGGCACTCCAGCGCGATTCTGGGATTGAATTCACAAAATTTCCCAAGTGAGGCTTTCCTTTGGTCATCCAGTTTCACTATTGATATGTTTCGAATCGTCATTGGATAAAACATTCCTTTGCGAAAATTTTTATCGAAAGACGGTTTTTTGTGAGCGCGGGTCCCCAATTTTTAAAGATGATACGCGGCCTTAAAAAGGGGAACTCTGAGTTTTCAGTGCGCAATGAGTATTCCGGTGGATAAAACAGTGCATAACAGAGCAACCTGGGCGCTAGACTCTCGAAGAAGAGGAAACCAGGGCACAGAGACATGACCACGAAAGCGGTGCAGCAGTCCACCCGCAGTATCGACAATAAACGGACGTCTCTCCACGTCTGGGGGAACTAGTCACTTCGCAACAGCAATGTCCCCACAGCGCGTGCATGATATTTAAATGTTATGTACGAGAGCGCTCAAACCCCTCTTTCTCAAAAAATGACATGCTTGCCCAAGCTGCCCCTAAAGCTATCTCACATTGATGCCATGAAGATCAGAGCACGATTGACTTGCGTTCGTGTTTACGGTGGACATAATCGGTTCAATATCACGCAAGGTGCACTTAAGCGAACAAAATCAATCCAAATACTGGTTACCCAACTCTAAATCTCTACATTCTCTTCCTATATGGTCTTTACACTCAGTCGCTTTAAGAGACGTGCGGAGAATAGTGCTGTAGCCAGGGCTTGCCACACCAGGCACGTGCTCCTCCAAAACTGTGGGGGCGAAACTCCTTATAGCGGCATTCGTTCGTCCCTCGTAGCCGTTGTAGTGTGTAAAAAGTATAACATTTTGACCTCCAAGGTGGTGCCGGTGAGAGATTTCTTCTGTGCGTTGTTCAACAATAAAAGATGGTACTCAATGTACATGCCAATGGCTGCTAATGGGGAATGACAGACAGGAGCATTCGGCTTTTAGTTAAAGCGAACGCTGCAATTCCCATTAGCAGCCATTGGCATGTACATTGAGCACTATCTGACAAGAAAGGGTTGCTACGTTATACTTGCTGGGTGTAACCTCCTTAGTTTTAGAAAGGTTTAGCGAGCGTTGAGCCGCAGTGCCATGAATACAATGAACTACTATATATCATGAATGAACTCGAGGTGGTTAAAGGTGGGAAGTAGATACGAAGCGCAAGCCGTAAGAAAGTGTGCATGTGCCACCTCTAGTTTAGTCCTTAGAATTTCCGCTGGATGGCGGTGCATATGCGGAATATATGATGAAAAGATGCAAGATGGTGGTGCTTGGAGTGTTGAATAGATGGACGAACTGACACACAGACAGATGCAGGGACGGGCTCACTGATGGCTGCCTTGACGAATGGACGCATAGACGGACGCAGGGGTGGATGCATGGACGAACGCATGGACGGACGCACAGATGGACGTGTGGACGCATGAACAGACGCACGCACGGACGGGTGGATGGACGCACGGGCGGCCACACAGACCCACGCATTGATGGACGGGTGCAGAACGAATGGGCGGATGGATGCTTCGCCCCACTATCCATCACTCACTCCGTGGATATGCTGCCAGTTTTTTTTTTATTCTGTCATGAGATGCATAGCAAAAAACGACATAAAACCACATTCGTCTGTTCGAACCCCACTTCTGATCAAAGATCCCCACCGAAATAAATCGCTGTCTATGCCACTGCTGGCGATGCCCATCTTATGACGAAACATGGGCTGGTCCCGGAGGTGGCACAGTCCCTTCTCTTTACCTACCGTACTTACTGGCATACCGCCAGTACTCGTAAAGATTGACTATCTTTGTCTTAATTGTGTTAAATACATACAGCTAGTGTATACCATTCTTGACTATAATCATGCCTAGCATAGTGAATTGTTCTGCCGTGTATAATTTAGCCAAATGAATATCTCACTTTTTTTTGTTCCAGCCAGTCATGCTAAATGGTGGCTGTTAATAGCTCCTGTGTAGATAAATGATGGTAAATATTGGCTAATGCTGACTAATAGCTCATATTATTTCTTTATGATTATTATCGCTGTTCCTTCATTCATTTATTTTATTTAGTACTTTGCTTTTTACCTCATTTTTCTTCTAAAAATTATTCTCTATCTATCTATCTATCTATCTATCTAGCTTGTATCTATCTATCTATCTTCATGTTGCCACCCGAGTGACAACATGAAGATATGCTGTAAGATGTGGCGTGGGAAAGCTATCCTGTTTTCGTCCCATGTGTCGTGAGAAATTGGAGCCACTCGAGAGGAACTGAAGACCCTCATAATTTTTCATCGATGCAGATTGAGAGCTAACTTCGCAATAAATAAATAAATAAATAACAAGAAAGAAAATTCTGTAGAAACCATGTCACTGATGATGTTCTATTTGCAAAGTGCATATCGCTACTCGCGTAACACACGCGTCAGTCCAGAAGACTCTTCAAACGCTGACAGCTCGAAAATTCAATCTCTTACAGAGTCGTCAAAGTTGCCCACTTGTTTTGAATTATGTATTTCGTCGACATGGGCGAGTACTAAGTCAAAGATTCAATTTGGAAACTTCGAACAGCCTTAACAAGATCAAGCGGCCTAGCCATTTCAGTGCATCGTTTATTATTTCTTCTTCTTAAAATCAAAATGTCTGGGTATATTTTATGTTTTGTTGGTTAGTGATTCACATTGACGAAAGTTCTTGCCTTGCATTCGTAAGGGTCTTTCTATCGCCTTGCGTGGCATGATTTGTTTACTACATAGTAAACGCATTTATTCAGATCCGTAAAGTCGACGACGTTAGCGTCTCGACAACCAATGACTGTGGACAACACGAAATGCGAATTAAACACTTAGACAATATCTTACTTAACAGTTCGTGTTTCAAAGGGCGATTCGGAGCTCAAAAAGTCATGTTTTACACCTTCGAAACCTAATAACTACAAGCAAAACGTTACAGCACACGCACTAAGCATTGCATGAACGGTATAAATGAATGAATAATTGTAAAAGAACTTGTCGTTGGGCTAGTTGGTACAAAATTCCAAAAAATTTATTTCAGCGCGAACAAACCACACACAAACAAACAAACACACACACACAGGCATGGGTTTCATACCTGGGTCTCATCGATATACGTGTAATAATATTTGGGGTTTTACGTCCCAAACCCACAACATGATTAGTGGAGGGCTCAGAATATTTCGATCTAGTGTTCTTCAACGTACACTCTCATCGCACCGTACAAGCCCTCTAGCATTACGCCTTCGCCGAATCGCGGCCACAATGTCCCCAATCGAACCCACGACTTTTGAGACATCAGCAGAGCACCGCAACCACTGTACCACCGATGAGACGGGCTCAAATATGTTTGTCGTCATTGGCGTAAGCCTGCAGTCGCTTCAGGGCCTTCTCACCACCACCGTTGCCTACCTGTTTCTTAGTATTCTCGTTGTACCAGTACCAGTTTACCGTGGTTGTGCAAGCTCGATATATTCAACTGGCCACCGTCGCTTCGCAGTCATTCGTCGGGCTAACTGTTGTACTCTTCCTTTGCAGTGGACCAGCGGTTACTCGTAGGGTTTATTCCATGTCTGTGAGACATACACGTCTACGATGACACTAATTTCCTGCAATCGACTAACACGGAACAATTAGCTAAACAACTTGGCTGTTATAAAATATTTACTGACGTTTCTCAACTTATATAGTTGCGTCTCAATAGTTACTGACGTTCCAAAAGCACGACGTGATTATGAGTGACGCCGAGATGCAGGGCTCAGAAAACTTAGACCACCTGGAGTTATTTAACGTGCATCTAAATCCAACTACACGAAACTTTAACATTTCGCCTCTATCGAAATACGGGCGCCACAGGTGGTATCAGATCCCAAAACTTCCGTATGTGCAGTCAGTCGAGCGCCACAATGAGCACACCGACGCCGCGGGTCCCAGAGCAACGGAACAGCCTCCGCGCTTCTTTTACGCTGTTTTCTTCTTCTCCTTCTCTCTTTCTACGACTCGGCGCTGTACGTGACGACGGACATGTCCAACGGGAAAGCGCACTTTCCTGCCCTCATCATCCAAGCGTTCGCATTCAGGACACTGGAGGGGGAAAAAATGAAGTGATTCGCGACGAGCGAAGAACAATTATTAAAGTGGTTGCTCTACTTTCTTCTTTAGGAAGCCCAAGTGCCTTTGTCGGAAGAAATCTTCTCTACTGTCGACAAAAGTGTCCGGCAACATCACGGTCACTAAATCTGTCTGAACATGTTTCTTTCAACAGATTAAGATAGATAGATAGATAGATAGATAGATAGATAGATAGATAGATAGATAGATAGATAGATAGATAGATAGATAGATAGATAGATAGATAGATAGATAGATAGATAGATAGATAGATAGCTAGATAGATAGATAGATAGATAGATAGATAGATAGATAGATAGATAGATAGATAGATAGATAGATAGATAGATAGATAGATGATAGATAGATAGATAGATAGCTAGATAGATAGCTAGATAGATAGATAGATAGATAGACTAGATAGATCGATAGATAGATAGATAGATAGATAGATAGATAGATAGATAGATTGCCAAGGAGGTTAAGGAGAGGGGAAGAGACGAATGAAGGGGAAAGGCAGGTGTGGTTAACAAGGAGTACCACCAGGCACTGCGCCGTGCTCCCGACCGGGTTGCAGAAATTAGGTGCATTTTCTCATCTTCTAACCACTACCACCACCACCCACCAGATCCGGCTTTGTTGGCTATCCTTCCCGGGAAAGGCGAGAGAAAGGGGGAGTAGTAGATGAAGTAGATAATAAAGAACAATAGCAAGTAAAAGAACAAACGAACAATTTGTGTGAACACACACAACGCTAACTCTCGCTGGTAGGGGGTAAATTAAGAACAGGCAACTAGCTGTACCCCAATGCTCACATCTGTAGTGCTCGACGCTCGAATTCTTTCTCCCTCGCTTATCACAAGGCCAGCTTAATGGTGGCGTCGCAGTCTACCCAGACAGACAAGTCTTCGAGACGATCCCAGACGACATAGAGTGGTATCACAAAGGAGCAAATAACAAAAAAAAATTGCCCGCAGCTTCCCTCGGGGGAACACTGAGGAGGATGCGGAGCATATAATTGGTTAACGGGGTGTTAAAGTGCGACTTACTTGGGTCGATGGCTAAATTGGTTAACGTGGTTGTGAAATGGGGTGTTAAATGAGTGAACACGTACGGCACGTATGCGAAAGGGCGGTGTTTTATTTATTGCGACGAACTTTGAGGACGATGGCTTTGTGGTCGGTAAAGTAAAGAGTGAGTACAAACCAACGGACGAGCGGCAACTGAGCGAGCGAGCGCCGACCTTGAGTATATATACAGCGCGACGGCGCATGCGCTGTCAGCTGTCGAATGTTCTCGAAGGAGAAGCACGCGCGCGGCACAGATGGCGACGGCGCAACGGCGCATGCGCTGTCAGCTGTCGAATGTTCTCGAAGGAGAAGCGCGCGCGGCACAGATGGTGGGCGACGGCGCGACGGCGCATGCGCGCGCGTCAGCTGTCGAATGTTCGAGAAGCGGTGCGGACGGCGCACTACAAGGCGCGAGTATAAGATGCTTCCGCATCTAAAAACGAGAATCGCACGCCCGCTTCGCCGTCAGCCATGCGACTGCGTCGTTGATCGCCCTTCGGTGGGCAAATCGCGTTGGCCTCCTGTGTACGAATACAGCTCGTGGACGGGCCTGGTCGACAGCAGCTACCGGTGCCTCTGGTAGGCTTCGCTCCGTCTGAATGCTCCGTCTGTGCCGTGCAGCCAGTCCATGATTCCCAGAATGCCGTAGTTTCCTCGGAAACCACTTGCCTCGAGAGCAAAGCCGGAAAAGCATGTCACCCTGTGTTCCCCACTCTCTCTCTCTCGACTGGGCTTTCTCGTCTTGGATCTCGCGTGTACTACCTTGCAGTGACTAATGGGAGCGGATGTCTTTTGGCCGCCTCATTGGCTGCCGCCACCCACTGTGCGCGTGGTTCGCAGAAAGTGAACAAAGAGTAGCGCAAGAACCAGCCAATGAGGCTTTGTCGACTCCGGTGGAAATAACGGAAGGAGACGTAGGATAATCATTGCCTAGTATATTTTGTATAGAGGCATGGCGGAGGGTTGTTTTTTTTCTACGAAAGCCACTCTCTGTTTACTACATGAATAGTGATCATATGATGCGTGACCTTGCGAATTATTTTTATATCTTTTCCTCGCCTTTTCTACTTTTCCGCTTCATCCACAACAGTGTAACTTATGAAACAGTTGCTCTGGATAAGTTCAGTAACCTTAATTGCTGCTTTCCTCTTTTCTCCCATAAAAATGACCAAATCACGAAAGTGTTTCATTTACACAAGATAAAATGTCTATATTTTTTTCGTAAACTTAATTGGAGAGAAGCCGCGACGAGAAATTAAAGGCAGTGAAGTATATATACATATTTTATCTGCAGTCTCTGCACTGCACAAGGTAGTTCAAACGTCGAATACGTTTGACTTCCTTACCGACAGAGAAATGGAATAGTAAGAAGAAAATGTGCTGCCTTCTTTTCTTGTCTTCCTTGGCTGTGTCCAACCGAAAGAGAATACATTACGAAAGCTCTCGAAATTTGTTCTCGTGTGAGGCGAGATTCCCGTTGCCTAAATAACCACAAGCAGAACGAAGAAGCACAGGAAAGAAAAAAAAGAGTCACTCGCTGCTGAGCTATCTGAAGGAGAACCGCACGAAATATATGCACCCGCCGCACCATACATGAGCAAACAGCAATGTACTTAATTAGGCCTTCTACACGTAAAATACGAGATATTTGAAAACGCACATCTAGTGCACAAAGCGTTGAAGAACAAAATCGGACCTCATACGTGCGCAAAACCACTGATGCGTCCCTTACACACAAGTCGCCTTACTTTTTTTATCCAGAATGCTACCATTTTTTTAGGGCCAGAGCATCTGAGCTTTTGGTAAAAATAGAAATGCTTGAATACCGTATAAAGTTTTCTCTCATAATGTTGTACTAACGATGGCAATTGTTATAGCACGAGAACAGAACGACGACAAAGAGACAAGAAGGACAAGATAGTCGTTCTGTTCTCGGGTTGTAACTATCGTCATGTCATACCAACTAGCCCAAACTGCCAAACTTCCAAGTTGTACCAACATCCCAGCAACAAGTACATTTAAGTTACTTTGTCCTTATAGTGTACAATATCGTGCCCCTGTCCTTTTGGTAATGTATCGACTGAAACTATTATGCTTTATTTCTGGAAACTGGTGGTGTTGATTAGCATTATAGTGGAGTTTTGAAGCTTTCGTGCATATTTCCAAGCTGCTTTCAAAATTAATTTCAGTTTATTTCAGAGTGGAAATTATTGAGGAAAACAAACGAATGAAAATTATGTTCACACTATGTCTGTTCAAAGAGCATGACGAATTTCGAAACATGCAACATAACTCTTTAAACTGTTGTACAAATACAAACAAACAAACCATCCTGAACGTCAATTACTTGTGCAGGCACAAAGCAAAAGGAGCCCAATAGTTGATAACAAAAGTAAAGTGTTGAATTTGTGACATTTATTCAGCTTGGCAGGAGACTGATTATCAGCTGTTTTTTACTCAATATAGTGCAGGGCATAAATATCTTAACACGCTAGTTACTATATTATGGCTGATAGTTTACAGAAAAAGCTTAATGCCATGTTCAAGATGGTCTAATACGAAATTGTGTTTTTCACCAGCCTCCTTGATCAATCACACGTAATGTAAAATAGCGAGGTTTCCAAAAATTCAGTTTCGGCAAGTTTGAAAAAACGTTACTTAGAAGTGTGGCATCTTGGGCTAGTTGGTATGGCATGACGATAGTTATAGAGCGAGAACAAAACGACGACACATAGACAAGAAGGACACGAAAGACACTCATGTCTTTCGTGTCCTTCTTGTCTCTGTGTCGTCGTTTTGTTCTCGCGCTATAACTATCGTCTTGAAAAAAAACGTGCGACGATTTGACAGAATTCTGTGGTTCTGTTCCCTTAACTTTAACCATGCGATAAATGCTGCTGAAATTCATAAAAGATTATATGTATTTTGTGAATGATACGTACACTATGCTCAAGTGTACATTAAAAACAATAAAGGTAGCATCACACTAGTGTTACATACCTGAATGGGCCAGTAAACATGCTCCAACAGTTCTTTCTTTTTTAACCCCTAAACAAGCTCGACGATTCGTGCAATAGACCACGGCGATCACATTTTCTGAATATAACATCACTCCGCACTGCTCAGACACTCCATTTCATAGAACAATAACCGCACCTCTTTCCTTGTGACCAATCCCTTTCCTACGCGCAATGACACACCTTGACCATAAACAACGTGACGTGCCACTGAGCTCGTCTATTGAACCTTTGCCCTAAGAAACGGCGCCTTGGCTTAATGACATATTCTAGCCGAAAATTTCAACTAACACAGTGTGAAGAAACACACAATGACAAAGACAAGCGGCACTTCACGCTAAGGTTCACTGAGCGCAAACCCAAAATTGAATATAACACATATAGACATGTGCAGTCGTCACACAGTCTTACCATAGCCAGCTATTCAGTTCTTTTCCGGTTTGTACAACGTCACTGACGTGTCGCTGATACACCATTCTGGTTTCTTTTTAATGTAATATTCTTTCATCAACTCACGCACAGCTTTATTATACCTACTTATACTTAGAATCTTGATCTCAAAAAACGCGAGTCACACTTGTGCGCTTTGCAATGCATAGGCAAATGTGCCAAGTCATCCTTCATTAGATTTGATTCATGCTCCCTAACTCATACATCGGGCACACCGGGCTCTGTAATAATGAAGCCTTGCTGTATAACAAAAGTTTTGTTTCTACATAAAGCAAGCACAGGGGGCTCTAAAAAAACTGAACTGAAAAAAAAAAGCTATAGGTGCTCAAACTAGCTAGCGCTTACCCCAGGCGGGAAATTTACTAAGGCATTTGATACAATACTAGTGCACTTCTTTTAGGAGGACACTGACGAATACAGACGACCACATCGTCTGCTATGAACCAACTTCTGTCTCGTTTGTTATTCATGTTCGAGAGATTACCTCGCTAGGAGGAATGCACTGAGGGAGGCGTGTATAATCGCGAACGGCTGCCCCAGCAGAGATGAGTCTTGTCTCTATCGCTAGCAACAAATGCGGCATTTAGCAGAAATACCAGAAATACGTCTTACTACACAGATGAATGTTTCCTGTCTTCAATGGAAGAAAAGCGGCGATACTGTAGTAGTGCATGCAGGCTGACTTTCGCGCTAGCCTCATGGAGGCCTTATCGGCGAAGGCACCATTCCGGCTATAACTCTTTTCTTATAACAACGTCGGTCTTCATTGCCGCTTCGCGGTAGGTAGAGACATTGCAGCAGGGTATTGCGCAAACCGTATCGCGAGACAAAAATAAGTATGGCTAGCCACGGGATGTCGCCATCAGCGTTTCCATCAAGCTTTGTTAGGTTGACAAACGTCGATCGCATCCATCGGCAAGCTCTAATCAAGGCAGTAAATCGCATATCTTTGCTGTTTTTCAACGACACAAAAACCTCGGAGCAGAGATAAAACATTACCCAACCGTTCCTCTCATGCTCGTACGTCGTGATACATCTTTGAAGAAAAACGCAGTTAACACCAACATTGTGGTAAAACATTCAGACAAAAATCCTTCGACAACTACAAAGTTTCTTACTTCTTGTTCCGACCACGTACGAGTAATCTACGCGCGGGCCGCTGTAAACTAAAAGGTGCTATGCGACCGCAGATGACGATTGATGTTGCCATCTTCCTTGTGACCGAGTGCAAGCGAACAATGTCTCGCTAACGTTATTCACTTTTATATCCCAATATCGCTCTGTTCCAGCTTATAATTCAGTCTATTGGGGAGTAGAGGATATTGATGACGTAGAGGACCGCAGGTCGCGGGATCGCATCCCGGCTGCCGTTGTAGGCCCGTGTGCTGCAGGCCCGTGTGCTGCAGGCCCGTGTCTTCCTATGTGGACGCACGTTGAAGAACCCCAGGTGGTCGAAATTTTCGGAGTCCTCCACGGCGTCTTTTATAATCATATGGTGGTTTCGAGACGTTAAACCCCACATATCAATCAATCGTGATGGCGTAGAAGATTCTACAGGAGGGAATATGCTGTGGTGATACGTTCAAGTGGCCAGAATAAGAGACGCCATTGCCCCAGTCCATCTCCACAGCCGGTGAGCTACGCAACACTAATAGTACGACGTGCATCGCAGTGCGTGTGTGTGCAGTGTGAACATGTACTTGTGCGTTTGTTCGGAAGAACTAGTGTTTATTTTGTCGGCCTAGCAGTGGAAGCTCGAACGCGATTGAGGCATTCAAGCACGTGCACGTTACTTATAAAGCAATGTAAGCGTAAGAAAGGAATGAGAGGAATGTGAGTCAATCAGTGGCGCCAGCGGTTAGCTTTCCAGTATATGCAGGGAAAAGGGTGTGGTCCCGATAAAGCTTAATGCATGGTCGACACTGAAAGAATAACAGTGTGCAAGAAGTAATGACGCTGTAGATTGCATAATGAACACCTACAACGAACACATATTATACTTTTGATGCGAACTCAACACACGCTATGCAGCTGTGAATACGGATCTGTGAAACGTTCAACTTTGACTCCGGTAGCACAGCAAGCTGACGATCTCACTCTGGAACTTTTTTAAGGGTGTGTCTGTGGTTTACTTACAACAATATACCACCACAAGTCCGATCCTCTACTGCACTAAATGAAGTCGATTAGATTGCCGAAACTCGTGCGGCAGCAAGGCGACATTCACTGAAAAGTATAAAAGTGCTCGTTTTCCACTGCCTATTAATACATATCAAGAACATCATCAAATAACAGCGCACAAGCGATTATAGGCCACTATGACATCAACGACCTTTGTGCATCTATTTGTCAATCGATTAGTCGCTCCATACATGCTTTTATGAAGCAGCGTGTTGAGGAGATCAACTGCTGCCATTTCTTGGCACATCTTCGTACCCTTATAATCATTACGCAACGCCCGAAAAGCTGGTGGCACACGACCACCACCAACTCGATGCCTCTAACGCTAGACGACTGTTTGCAAGCTTTCTCGGCGACGTTTCGTTTCTTCTTCGTGGCGTATACCATCGTTTCGTAGAGCTCCTTCACCGGTTTCGTCGATCGTTATCATGCGTGTCGCTGTCTCTCACACTGCGGCATTCTTAATCTGGACCACCCCAGACAAAGCGTGGAGAGTCTACAATGTAATGGTCCTCGAAGGCCTCTATCAGCAGCACTGGACTCCCATTCCGCCTAGATGTACAGTAGTCACTGACGCAGAGCTCGTACAAGAAGAGCTGTGTTCGAGATTGCCTCTCCGCTTGGAGAAGCCAGGCGTTGAATCGCGACTGGCAAGCCGCGAATCCATGTCATTATCTAGTGCCTATTTCGAACAGCTGCTGAGCCGTGTGCAGGTGATTTGTTCTTACCAACGTCTAGAAACACCAACTAGACTTTGTTTTTTTTTTATAAGCCTAAGTATAGTCGGTAATGTCGTTCAGTTCACCACGACTTTTCGAGGAAACAAGCGACAAGCAATCAGTATTCAAAAACTCGTTTACAAATGGAATTAATCAGCTTGTGCTTCGATAATGTCCTGAAAAAACCATACTGTCACGTTGACAAACAAAGTTTGTTCAGCCGACTCAATCACTTCTCGTATATAGTGGCTACGATGTTTTCGTCGTTTGAAGTATTGACATAATGTGTTTTTAAAAATATTTTCGTGACCTTGAGAGGTTAAAGATTTTGATTTCTATTCTCATTCACCTGTTTTGATCTTACCTGCAGCGGTAGTTATTAAAAATTTCCCTGCAATACTCTACCACTGGTTATCAGCTCTGTTTTTGAAATGACATGTGCTTCTTTCTACCGGGCACTGCGGGTATACGTTTCTATGACTAGAACATTTATTTTAGCAAATGAGTCTGGCGTTCAACACCTTTACATAAACCCTCACAATTATTGCGGCACTCATAACGCTAAAGGAAAAAAAAAACGCCAGGCCTGGGCGGTATGAGCAGCACAGTCAAAACGAAAGCTTGAAGGTTGGCCTTTCAGAGCCTCTTCAAAACACGTATTGGGTAACTACAGCAAGCACACTTGTTTGATGTCCACTAGGGCATTAATAATAAACTTCTGGGTAGTAGATCGGCATTCGCTATGCTATTTTTGTCATTCTTATGAGAAGCGTGGTATCCGCTAAACACTTCCAAGGAATTTTGTGCCTATTGTAAATTCATGCAGTGGCTGACGACGACGAGGGATGATGGCTGAAGTGGGTATGTGCCACAGTTGATAGGGAAACAAGAACAAGCTTTTGTAACAGGTTGGAGCATTGGACGGCCCACTCGTTACGCTAATCGCATTGCGCGACGACTGGTTGTTCTTTCGCTGTTGTAAAACGCTTTGTAAGTCGTATTAATTCGATTGCTTTCCCGACATCAAGCCTGCCTAAGGCAAGTTTGACAACAAGTCACAAGCACCGGAGTAGAGAGTAGAGATATAAATAGAGAGGAAAGGCAGGGAGGTTAACCAAGCTTGGCTCGGTTGGTTACCCTACACTTGGGGTGGGGGAAAAGGGGAATAATAGAACAAAAAGAGACAGAAAAGAAGAGGACTAAGAAAGAGAAGCATAAATAGTCAGCTCGAAACTACACAGCACGGCCTCGCACAGTTCTTTCACAAGCGGTCGTGAAGTTCGGTGTTCCTTAAAAAGCACAAGAGGACTTTCGTGGCTTTGCGCGTATGGGAAGCCGTCGGCCAAGGTCCCAGGATCTTCTCTTCTGTAAGCGGCCGTGAATCCAGCTGACAGAGCTTGGCTTCCATAATACGTCGTTCGGTCTGGTATGCTGGGCAATGACATAGAATGTGCTCAAGCGTTTCCTCGCAGGCGCAGATGTTGCATGCCGAAGTGCTCGCCATTCCAAGGAGACGAGAGTACGAATTCGTAAATGCCACGCCCAACCTCATGCGACACAGTAAAGTTTCGGCGCATCGTGGGAACCCGGATGGCAAACGAAGTTGCAAGTTTGGGTCGATCGAATACAGGTGCGTGTTGGAGAACCCCTGCGTATTCCATTGTAGGAGAGATATACGGCGAGCAAGTGATTGTAGTAGCCTTGCAGCGTCCGTTCTCAAGAGTGGTATGGGCGTGCGCTGGTCTTGGTCATGAGGCGATCGAGCAGCTTCATATGCGCGGTCATTGCCAACGAAGCACCGGAGTAGCTCAGTGGTAGAATACTGGGCTGGCTCCCAGCGGACCCGAGTTCGAGCCCCACTGTGCCATTGTTGCTAGGTCATGCCTGCGTAAGGCAAGTTTGACAACAAGTTACAAGCACCAGCGTAACTCGGTGATAGAATATTGAGCTGGCGCCCAGTGGACCCGGGCCCACAATATCAATGGTGCAAGGTTTTCTTTCTCATTTCGCGTGATGTGGTTGCGGACACCGGCGGCGGCGGACAACATGCAACTGCGCGTGACCCGTGTTGTGATCTCATAACAGCTTTCACTGTTAAATTGCGTATGCGTGCAAGTAATTTTCTGTGTGAAACCAATTAGCATACGCATGAGCACTAATATTTGAACACCTGTGTTGTTATTAGAAACTGTATGTCACAATTGCTGTAAACTTGTTTAGAGTTGCATAAATATTTGTTTGCGGACGCTTAAATCTTATTTTGTGACAATCTCAGTGACGAAATCTCATTTCGGGTTTTATGCCACATTGACAAAGATGGCCTTACCATGTGCCCCAGAGTTAGAAGCCATGACAATGGACTACAAGCAACTTTGTAGTCCTCTATAATACTGCTGGTGTCTGGCATTCATTGAATCAGCATTTCAGGTGAGATAGTTGTTGGGGCTGGACCTCTTATGTGACATATAAATATGAGTTCTTACATTGTAACTGTGGGTTCCTGCCGCGAAGGCTTACTGATTCAAACCTTTCACCATAGAGCAACGGCACAAGTGACGCGCGTTACCATTTTTTTCCGTAACAGCAAATGTAACGTGTTACCTCTTTGTGGAGGTAAGACAGGTGCATGGTAACGCATTACTTTTTGGTTAGCTTAACGACTCACGTATTACTTCTTTTCGGTAACGCCCGCAACACTGTATTTCATGCATCACTTGTTGCATCGCTTCCCGCAGCGGCCGCAAGCCACAGCGGGATCTTTCCAATGCGCTTGCCTCCCTTGGATACTTTTTCACAATCTCACAAAATCTGGGCCATGGTAGCTATTTCCGATCCACACACGCGACAGAAGTGACTAGTATATACACTAGAACACACGTGCTTGATAGGCAATGCCACCTGCAGACTGGGTCACAATGTCGGGATAGTTTCTTCCTTAAAAGGTGCGCGGTACACCGTCTCTACATCAGCTGTTTATGTGACACGAAGTCATTAGAAACGCGCTACTCATGTTTATCTCTCTCTCTTTATCTTTTTCTCTATTTTTTTGTGCCTGGTGTGTCCCTATGGACACTGTGCGTCATGCCCTGTGAAAAGAATCTTTTTATTCAGAAGGCCGAGTGTAGAGCAATATACACTAACGTTGAATACCATGATAACGAGATCGAGAAACAGCGGTGGTAGACAAAGCCTCCTTTTTTTTAATATCTATGCAGCACCGTTGCAGCTGCGGCCTGTAGAAGTTAATATTACAGCGGAAATAACTGCGTAGCGAAAGAACAGTTCAGAGCTTCTGAGCCATACCACAATGCAAGAACAACGAATGAAAAGGAAGGTCACGCAATGACGCTGTTCATTTCATTCTCCTAACTTTCAATCTGCTACAAACTCCCCTCACACGTGCGTAAACTGCAACCTAATTTCCTCGACTAAACGCTGAAGCTGCCGTATTAACGCTTAGGTTCTACGCTGCTGAAAGAACAAACGGAAGCAGAAGCCGTCTAATTTTTACTTTCAGGCATACAAAATGAGCTTCACTCAAGGGCAATTCATGCTGTTGTTGATGTTACCTCTTAATTTCTTTCTTTTCGCTTATCTTACGATTTTCTTGGGCACGGCTGTTGGGAAGCGGCGTCCCAGCTCACGCGATCTGCTTTTTTCCCACAGCTGTGGCTCTGCCTTTAAATGCTCCGTCAGCGGCACCCTCCTTCCTTCTCATTACTGCCAACCATGTGATCAGGAAGAGAAAAGAACGGCGATCGAGGGAGCCATCTTTTCGCGTGCTTTGTCTGGCACGGTTCTTTGTTTCGCGCTCGCGGTTGGGTGGGAGGATCCTTCGGAAGTTCGATGAAGCATCACAAAATACTGGTACGCGAGGCATTCCCCAATTCACGGAGAGGCGAAAAGACGTGCGCGAGTTATTGGCTCGGAGAAGGAAAGCTGGGCGCCGTAATAAGGCCAAGCGCCAGTAAATTCTTTACTCACGCGCCACGAAAAGAAGATGGGAAACAAGCCACTACAAAGACAAGGCCTCGTAGATACAGCTTGATCGAAAGGAAGGGTCCTTCCATATACATACTCTGAGGCTGAGTTAATAACGGTGCAAGCGTCCGTTGGAATAAACAAACGCCTACGTCGCCATCAAAGGCTGACTGGGAGAAGCTGTCCGTGCGTGCGGCGGCGTCTCTAAATCTGTGCACTGCAGTGGGAAGTGTGAACCACGTTCATATTATCTGACGTCGTTGCATGACAATGTCGATCTAGGAATGTATTACAGCTTTTCGAGATGCGGCTTCAAAAGGAAATTTTCTGCATTTATTTGGGAATGGAGTGCGAGACCGAGCTAGTTTGCATTCCGTCGTTTAGGACCAATTAGCAAACACAAGAAGGGCATGTTTTTTTGTGTTTCGTGTCTTCTTCTTGCGTTGGTTACATTGAAATGCGTAGGAGTGCCAGCTTTTTAAAATTACTTCGGTGTTTTAAAACAAGTTTACCCTTTTTATTAGTTCATCACAGGTTAATTTCTATAGATGCAGCTGGTTGCTTTACCATGTCAAGTGTGTTCAAAAGAATAACCATTTTATAGAAACAACAAAAAGAAAGGAAAATTACCAGAATTACCAGGTCCCCTCAGAAAAATAGCATATAGATACAAAATATCAGCGCTGTTGGTTTGTTGTTTTCACTGAGTCGCATATAAAAGCCTCATTCGTCCACACGCTCCAAAACCTACGAATACAATACACAACAGCGCAGGCGATGACACTGGGGAAAATAGGTCGAAGCGATCGAATAAGACACTGAACACACAGCAGATAAGCCCAGAGATACATTCTTCTGTGTCTCAATCAGCCACTAATTTAACCAAAATTAACCAATGAGCCGTCAGTGTTGGATACCTGCTGTAGAAACAAGATGAAAAGCGTCAGTCTACGTAGTGAAGGGTCTTGCTTCCTAAGCCTATGGAAAGTACATGTATATGAAAGTGCACATACTGACAGTAGAAAAAGAAGGTGTGCGTGTGAACAGTTTATGACAGTGTGAACTGCTGTGAGCAAACTGTGCATTGACATGATATTTCAACTGGTTTCACGGTGCTTATATGTTTTCTTTTTTCAGACTGTTCATTTTTCGGTACCGTTCAGTATTCTATTTTTTTTTCTTTTTTGCTGCAGAACTTATTGATATGGAGCAGCCGAGGCATTATGGACCTCAACCTCTCCACAGCAAAACAGTTCGAACAGAACATTACGAAACCGACCACGCATAATCTTCTAACATCACAGGTGAATTAGGGCGTATTTTTATTTCTTCGTGATACTAAATTCATGTTGTAAACATTATATTAGATTTTACCAAGCTGAGAAAATTGCAATATTAGTGCGAAGATTCGAGGGGTCAAGCAGGGTAAAGAACGAACGCCTGTGAATGAATGAATGAATCAATCAATCAATCAATCAATCAATTCTCATTGTTTAACAGTTGCTCTACAAGATTAGGATATATAATACGAGGTGCCATGGTAAAATCCGAATCTCAACCTCTATCAGTGAATTATGCGCATTGTTCATCGGTTATGATTTTGAAATTGTTGCATGACTACTAAAACATCCTGTTGACATTCTAGAAAATACAACCGGACTGCAAAGAATGCCGTAGCTGAAGACTATATCTCTACTCACAGCACATAATAGTTTTATAACGCGATAGCTCTCAAAAAGCTTGTTTCGCAGAAATCCCAGCGTTGACGTCGATGTCAGCATTGGCGTCATTGGTTGTGAGCGAAGAATCATCATCTTGTCCATGACATGAAAATCAATAAAGACACAAATAAAATAATTATAAAAAAAATTTCTGGTCTGTGTCATGATCAAACCGAATTAGGAGTCTGCGTGACAAGCAGCTGTCCTACCACATGGCCACAACATTTTTTTTCTCTGTGTCTGAGATAGTATTTATTACAAATATGGTTTACGTATATATATGCGGAACGAATGGTGCCTTCACGATGCCATTTTGTACAAATGACAGCGCAGCTAAAGCTTTCGTGAACAACTGCAGTTTCAGCCACACTAGAACCCAGAGTCTATGAAGTGCACTGCTTAAATACCCTTTTAGATACAGTGCTGCATAGAATTTGTTTTGTAATACGTATTGCACATTTATCTAAGCGGCCAGCTACGATATCTGTTCAAATTGCTTCGGAAAAAAACCCTACATGAATGTCATGTGGGAGAATGAGTCTTCTTAACACGTCATATATTGCGTGGTGGAAGCGTAGAATCGCGCCATCTATGAAAGCATGTATCTTGAGCAACGAAAGGGTGCTTCAAAGGCCCACCCGTTACAAAGCGTTCAGATATATTTATTCATCAGCATCAGCAGAACCACCAATTGAGCGGACAGGTGCATAGGTCCGCGCGTTTCGAGGCGATGATTCTAAACTACGATATGATTAAGAGGAATGCCGTAGTATAGGTATCCGAAAATTTTGACCCTTTTGTTTTCTTTGAAATGCACCTAGATCTAAGTACATGGACCTCGTATACGAAAATTCCGGTGCCACTACGTCCACACACCGATACGTGAACCTTCGGGTCGGGTATCGATCCCCATAAGCGCTCAACCCCGCTTCCAATTTCCGAAGCTTCCACAGTGCTGTATGGTTTTCGAGAAGCCTGACATCGAGGCCATGGTGTTGGCCTGTTTGCGAGATTTGATGTGACAGAAGACGAAAGCATCGCGCCACCTCTGCAACAAAATGATCGACTTCGAGAATGTCCGCGGCGTCGACGGAGTCTCCAGAGGCCCTCCCAGTCTTTTCGCGTATGAGTGTTGATATTTATTTTTATAGTATTCCGTTCAATTTTCGAGTTCCGTCGGCTGATGCGAGAGAGAACGAAACAAAAATGGGTGACAGATAAGAAGAAAACACGAAGCTTTTGTGTGTTTTGTTTTTCACAAGTCGGGTTGAAGGGCTTCTATATTTGGAAGCCCGACCTTAGCCGAAAAGGGGAATGTGGTTAACGATGCATGCTGGCACTTTGTGTCTGTGCGAACCTCGCTGGCATGAGTTATCAATATGCAGTTGTATAGGGCCAGTTGTTATGAATCCATCTTGGTAGATGAGTTATCAGATGCGTTCACGTAAACTATACTATCTTTTTCAGTTCATAAACAGTAAACATGACGTGTCAGTGATAGAACCTGTCATGTGGGATAAAAAATTTCAAGAAAAAAATTGCCCGCAGCTTCCCTCGGGGGAACACTGAGGAGGATGCGGAGCATATAATTGGTTAACGGGGTGTTAAAGTGCGACTTACTTGGGTCGATGGCTAAATTGGTTAACGTGGTTGTGAAATGGGGGGTTAAATTGCGACTTACTTGGGTCGATGGCTAAATCGGTTAACGTGGTTGTAGGAGGGGGTGTTAAATGAGTGAACACGTACACACGTATGCGAAAGGGCGGCGCTGGTCGAAGGGACGTCGATCATTGTGTTTGTGGATTCGTTGGAATTCATTTCACCGCGACCTTGGACGTCGACGCGCCGTACAAACCAACCGACGAGCGGCAACTGAGCGAGCGAGCGCCGACCTTGAGTATATATACAGCACGACGGCGCATGCACTGTCAGCTGTTGAATGTTCTCGAAGCGCGACGCCACATGCGCGTCCACTGGAGAATCAGGAGAATTGTAGATGTCGAACGCGGTGTGTAGAGGAGGAAGGGTGCACAGATGGTGGAGAAGTGAAGCGCGCGCGGTGTGTAGAGGAGGAAGGGATGCACAGATGGTGGAAGAGTGGGCGACGGCGCGACGGCGCATGCGCGCGCGTCAGCTGTCGAATGTTCGAGAAGCGGTGTGGACGGCGCGGACGGCGCGGACGGCGCACTACAAGGCGCGAGTATAAGATGCTCCGCATCTAATAAAGCCCTTTATCTTTTTTCGATTATCACCATTGCCATAACAACTTTATTTTTTTCAACTAGCGTTCCACTGAATCTCATAACACCAGCTTTTACTTTTTTCCAGCAAGCGACACTACACCCAAGCATGCGCTCTGGTTCTTACTAGGAACCAGAGCGCATGCATGGGTGTTTTCACAGGGTGAAAACACTCAACAGAAATGCGTACATTGTACTTGAGCCACCCATTTCACTTATGTGTTTGAAAATTGCTACACCTGGCTGCAAACTTCCTTCAGGCTTGGTGTTGCCGAGCCCGAAAGAAGTGTGGAGCCGGGTGACTTTCTTTTCACTTTTTCTTTTCATTCTTCACTCTTTCATTCTTTTTGTGTATGGGTAGGTGTGTATGGGTAAAAAAACGGAAATCTGTTCGGCATCGGTGTCACGAGTGCTCTCCATTGGCTGTACTATCAGTCACGTAGTTCTCGGCATCGTACCCAAGCACACGCGCCATATAGGCTACAGTGCTGTGTGTGACGTCGTCCATGACGTTGCAGCCGTGGTGCCACCGAGTACACGCGCATCAGTTCCTACTGGGACCGTCCACACGGGTAAACCACGCCGAAAGTGGAAACATGAGACAGCTCACAATCGTCGGGCCGACAGTAAAGTCCGGGCGCAAAAACAAGCTCGAGAGGCCCAGTGCCGGCAGAAACTGCGTACCGATGATCCAGCAGCCTTCAAGCCGCGCAAAATCACGAACGGGGATGCAAGCGCCGGAGGCTGGTAGATCCTGAAAACCATACCGCCGAGTTAACTCGCGATGTCATACTCTTGTAACAACGCCGCGCCGAACAAGCGCCGTTGCGGGCACGACAGCGTCAACGTGACGATTGCGGGAGTGCGTTCGCCGGGGCGAACGCCCGCTTTGGGCGGGTGTTTTTCCAAAGGCACTTTGGCTTCGGCTGCGACACTTGTGGTTCGAGAACAACCAGTCTGATTAATATATTGCGAAACGCATTTAACCACTCATTACAATACTCTATGACTGTGATCATGCGAAGCACAATGTGCGGCATGTGAAATAAACAATGTGGTAAACCAAAGCCAAACGTGTGTCTCACCCCATTGCGTAGCCAGAAAGTGTAAGCAGTAATTTGATACTAGCATCTGGTTAAGCTCTCTGCCTTCCTTTTTTCTCGTTTCTCTCTTCTTTCAAATGCTTCAGAGCAGCGTCCGGTTGAACCCACTGCTAAATATTGGAACCGTGCGTTCCAGCTTTCGCTGGGTAACCATTTTTACGGAGTGCTTGTGCGATTTCCCTTATTTTTTTGCGGGTCCTTTCTGTCTAAGTCTATTTCAGTCTTTCTCTCTGAACATTGTGTTTTCACTTTATCCATATTTTTTCTTTTTATTCTCTTTCTTTCTATTTTTCCAGTTTTTTTTACGTCATGCTTTACTCTTTTCGCTCCTTTCCATCCTGCTCACCCTCGAATCTAAACTCCTCGTTTTCACTTCCTTTTACCGGCCTCTTGCTATACTATCTATATATAGCCCCGCCATGGTGCTCCAGTGGTCATAGCGTTCGACTGCTCGCACGAAGGTTGCAGAGTCAAATCCCGGCTGCGGTGGCGGCATTTTTGATAAAGGCGAAAATGTTTTAGGCCCATGTATACCTATAAGTTGAGCTGCACTTTAAGGAACACCAGATGGTAGAAATTTCCAGAGCCCTCCACAATGCCGTCTTTCTACATCGTATTATGCATGGTTTTAGGACGATAAAGGCCGAATATTAGTATTATCTGTACTATATACTACACAAAGTTATCTTTAGCTCCCATAATGTTCTTGTAGTCGAATGGTTGCGATACTATTCTTCGAATCGTTGGTTCGCCGGTTGGAATTCTGCCTCATCAATATTTTTTTCAGATATACTTTTTCCCTCTCTCTCTCACTCTTTCTATCTCAACTTGTTCTCTCGCCAATTCGATGTACTGTATTCCACGCCGATTGATTGATATGATATGTGGGGTTTAACGTCCCAAAACCACCATATGATTATGACAGACGCCATAGTAGAGGGCTCCGGAAATTTTGACCACCTGGGGTTCTCTAACGTACACCCAAATCTGAGCACACGGGCCTACAACATTTCCGCCTCCATCGGAAATGCAGCCGCCGCTGCTGGGATTTGATCCCGCGACCTGCGGGTCAGCAGCCGAGTACCTTAGCCACTAGACCACCGCGGCGGGGCTGTATTCCACGCCGGACAAATCACCGCTGCAGGGGAGCACGCGCCGGGCGCACATGTTCGGGTGAGTGAATACGTGAATATGAACTTTATCAAGACACCGGGGAGAACGAAAGCGGTGCCGAAGGCCCCGCCTATCAATCCGGCGGCTCCTCCCAGGTCGGAGCCGGCAGACAGAGTCTTTCGGTGACGGCACGGGCCCAGCAAACAGCAAAGCAGAAATTGTGGCCGTAAGGAGCGCGCGCTGTCCCAGATATTGCGTTAACCACGCGCTATGAAGGTAGAGCCCATTCATAATGATAGTTTATCTGAACGCATGACATCATAACCAAAATCTCTTTTACGTGCACTCACATAGCACACCATACGGGTCTGTGTTGTTAATCCTCCATCGAATTGTGACCGCCTCGACCAGAATCGATTCCATCACCTTTGGGTGAGCAGCCGGATGAGCAGCCGAGCACTGCAAACGGTGCACGGTGGACTTCTTGCAAAAACTGCTGTACATAGCCCAACACAAAACGAAACTCTAGCTGTGCCGCACCATGACCTGAGTGGCCACGCTGCCATAACATTTCTCACGCTGCGTGGTCCAGGCATCGCGCTACTTTCGGCGCATCTCCACACTACTATTCCATATATTTTTGCTGCATGTACGCAGGCTCATGCCTCGTCATTTCGTACAAGAAACAAGGGAGGCTTGAACCGCAATTGGGGACTACAACCTTCCCTGCGCGAACGCGGGCAATCGAACAGTTCGCAA
Source organism: Rhipicephalus annulatus (assembly GCA_013436015.1). NCBI lineage: Eukaryota > Metazoa > Arthropoda > Arachnida > Ixodida > Ixodidae > Rhipicephalus > Rhipicephalus annulatus. The sequence continues at coordinate 420,087 of WOVY01012126.1, read as the reverse complement.
GTTGGGCAATCTTTGGCGGTCGCGATCGGCTGTAGTAATTGTTTCAGATGATACCTATACAGGGCCTTGTCTCAGGGGGCTTTCGTGATCACCCGTCGTTAACTCTACCGCGGATTTCGCGATGCTCTCGGTGTTTTGTTAAGACAAAGCGGCAACGAGTGACGAAACACGAACTTCCTATAGCATCCTGATGATATCTTAGACCTGCGCGGCATTTCTCCGCATTGGACAATGGGTTACTGAAACAAGATGACAGCCCTGTCATGGCGTAAATGTGGCGCAATCGCCAAATTAACGCACGTCCCACACCCTGGGATGTCGGCGTGTCCTTGGAAGCGTAACGTTTTTGCCGCGCGTACTATACATTAGCAGGAGGCCAGATTTGTCAGTAGAACGGGAGCTTGGATCCCTTTCTCTTTTTTCTTTCTTTCTTTCTTTCTTTCTTTCTTTCTTTCTTTCTTTCGTTCGTTCGTTCGTTCTTTCTTTCTTTCTCTCTTTCTTTCTTTGTTCCTTTCTTCATTGAATTCGTGTCGTAACAAGAATGGACGGCTAAAGTGAGAAGCTGCATTCAAGAGCACAAAGTGGTATTGAATTGAAATTGAAATTGAAATTTATTCCGCAACAACAAATACATGTTACGAGGAGGGCAGGTAAAAGCTGTGAGAACAGCTTGAGAAGCCCTGACCCCCTAGTACACAGGGTAGCACAGAAAGACGTGCGGCTAAGGACAACCAAAATAAAAGTGTTTCACAATGTGCATTAAAAAAAGAAACAATGAAAGATTACAATGAAAGATCACCGAGGTAGTCGCCAGATCACATTATTATATAAACACTAATCGCAATTTTTTTGGTGATATGCTAGATATATCAATGTTATGTTCCCTAATTATGCGGTTTAGAAGTGTAGGCAGTTGAAACTTTAACATTTGATTTCCGTATTTCGTTCTACATTTTGATATGTGCCACACTTCAGGTTGACGTACATTATAAGCAGGAAAATTTTTCTCTAACCTGGCTATTCTGGCAATCGTATCATTATTTTTCAATAAACCGAACTTATATAAACGGCTTAGTTTATAATCATATATTGATGCAACCTGAATGATGTAGTGTTTTTTAAACAATTCTGCTGTGTGGCTGCGATGTGGTAATTTAGAGGCAAGACGCAAAGCTTTCTTTTGCAAGATGGTAAGTTTGCAAACGTTTACAGTTGTCGTTGTGGACCATACAAGAAAGGCATAATTCAATAATGAAGAAAACAACGAGTTATATATGAGCATGTTTACAGAAACAGGAAAATAGTAGCAATGACGGCGCATGACGCCGATTATACGAGATAGTTTAGTAATAATATGGTTCACGTGATCATCCCATGTCATGTTTTGTGAAAAATACACGCCTAATGATTTAAAACTTTTGACGACTTCAATTTCTAAATTATTTAACGAAATGATGGGAAACTGAACTTGTGTGTGGCGGGGGTGAAATAAAACAGCTTTGTTTTTTTTATGTTTAGTTTTAGAGAGTTTTCTTGGGCCCATGTGTTAATTTTAGACAGTGCGTTATTCGCTCGGCTACCTAGATCGCTGCTACATCTGCTTGAAAAAAACAAACTTGTGTCGTCAGCATATATAATGTAATGGGCAGATTCATCAATACGAACTATCTCATTAACGTAAAGTATAAAGAGAAACGGTCCCAAAATGCTTCCCTGCGGGACGCCTGTTTTAATGGATTTTGTTGCGGAATGTTTGCCTTGAATTACGACGAATTGAGTTCGGTGTTGCAAGTATGAAGTGATTAATTTGTGTGCAACGCCTCTTATACCGTAATGGTCCAACTTTTGTAGGAGAATTTTATGATTAATGAGGTCAAAGGCTTTTGAGAAATCAAGAAAAAGACCGAGTACCATATTTCGGGATTCAAAATTCTCTAGAATGTATTCATTTTGTGCCAGTAGCGCGAGCTCAGTAGATTTATTTTTCCGGAAGCCATACTGCGCTGAAGTAATCAAGTTGAACTTGTCAGTAAAAGAGTTCATACGTTTCAAAATTATTTTTTCCAGACCCTTAGAGAATACAGGTAGAATCGATATAGGGCGGTAGTTGGACATGTCATTTCTGGGACCCTTTTTATAGATAACTGTCACTTTTGCTATCTGCATGTTTCGCGGGAAATGTCCTGTGGACAAACATATGTTAAAAATGTAGGCAAGACAGGGTGCTAGTATGTCAATAACATACTTAACAGGTTTCATCTGAATATTGTCCGCGTCAGTGGCTTTGCTATTACTGAGTGTCAAAAATGTCGCTACTAATTCACTCTCTGAAATTGGCTCTAGAAATATTGTTTGGTTATTTCGAATATTCATATATTTTAAAGAAGTACTACTGGTTGTAGGGCCGCCAACTGACAAAAAGAAGTCGTTAAATGCATCAGCTAAATCAGGCCCTTGAATTTCTGTACCATCTTTCACAATTTTGGTTAATTCCTCCGGTGGATTATTAAGCGTACTGTTAATTGCCTTCCAAACGTTTTCTGTACGCCCTTGCGTTGAGTTAAACAGGTTCGAATAATATAGTTTCTTTTCATCACGAAGGCGTTTGGTGACAAAGTTTCGGTGCTTTTTAAATGCTTTGAGGGCTTCAGGGGACTTACTCACAATAAATGCCTTGAACAATTGGTCCCGCTTTCTTATAAGCTTAAGGCATTCTTTATTTACCCAAGGTTTCCGACTTTTTTTAGATGTTTTAAATGACTTTAGGGGAAAACATTGAAGGTATATTTCGGTGAACTTGTTCATAAATAAATCGTATGCCAAATTGGCGGCACTCGCTGCGAACACATTGCTCCAGTCGGTTCTGCCTAAGCGCTCTCTAAAGAGGGTTAGTGTTTCAGGATTTATAAGTCTATAGGAAAATTCTGCACGCACTTGTTTGGGTACGTTATTGAGTTGGTTAACAAACATAAATATAGGCATGTGGTCACTAATATTGTGAATCAAAGTGCCAGCCGTAACAAGGGAAGTGTCAAAGTTTGTTATAAAAAGATCTAAGAGTGTTGATGACTGTGAAGTGATTCGCGTAGGAGCCGTTATAACATTTTGACAATAATGCGAGCTTAACATTGATTCAAGTTCTAATTTAACACTGCTCTCAGCTAACATGTTGATGTTGAGGTCACCACCTAAAATCAAGGCATATTTTTTTTCACTCACAAATTCTAACAGTGAGTCTAAAAAAGAAAAAAACAAACGGACATTATTTGATGGAGGGCGGTAACATACACAAAACACTGATGTACCACATCTAACAGTGAGTATTTCATATAGAGGAGAAATGCAGGAGAATTCAGACATCAATTCACAGTCTATTTTACTTGAGATTAGCATAGCTACGCCACCACCCCTTTTGCCTGTGCGGTTCATGTAGTATGATTTATAAGTTGGAAACGTAAATACATCATCTCCGAAGCAAACCACGTTTCCGAAAACATCACAACGTCAAAACTTACTTGTGCTTCACTAAAAAAATATTCGAGCTCATCCTGTTTATTCCTTCCCGACCTAAGGTTGAAATGAACGCAACTGAGGCTTTTTTCACAACAAGTGTCATACAAGTTTTTAAGATTAATAAGGTCTATAGGTGCGGTTAAGGGAAACATGTTAAGACGAGTATCAAAAGAATATCAGGAAGTAACAATGCAATGCGGGGTAACAGTATCACAGCTTATCAAGGTCACCCAAACGACGAATGACAACCGCGCTATCACCCTCTCTTTTCCTAACGAGAATCTTGCCGTTGCAGTGCCATGAAAAACGATAGCCATTGTTCTGTGCCCAGTCTTTTGCGCTGCGCAGCAGCTCTCTGTTTTGCTGGGTCATGTTTTCAGTGATCGAAACACTCGAAGCATCTCTTAGGGCTTTCCGCTTTCCTAGCCACTTATCACGAATTGATTTCTGGGCAAATCGAACTATAATTCCGGGTGTTTTGTTTGGCTTTGCCGGAAGTCTGTGGATAGCGGCGATGTCATTCCCAGTCAGCTCTGGCAGGTTAGCAATCTTGGCCACATCATTCAACTTACACAGCAAATTCTCGTCTGGCGTAACCCGGATGCCGTGAACTTCTATGTTTAGTCTCCGACTACGAAACTCGAGATCATTCACCGTAGCTTTCAGTTGTTGAATATCACCTGAGGTGCAGTCCGCCTCTAATTTCCCAACGCGTCTGTTTAAGCTACTAATGTCCTTTTCCTGCTTAGCTTGACAGTTCAAGATGTCATCGTACTTTTGTGACAACAGCTGGATTGAGTCCTTAATCTCACCAACCTGAGCCGGCAGCCCTGCTAAAGCATCAAGCCTCCTAGTTATATCTGCCAGGCAAATGGTTAACTCAGAGTCCATGCTAGTTTTCTCCCCACTTTTCGCTTTAGATGAACGGCAAGCAGCGCATCGCCATGCCCTGCGACCGCTCTCTCCTTTAGTCTTAAATGTCGTCTCCGACCAGCCAGAACAACTGCCAACATGGTAAGAGGACTCACATTCGTTGCACTTCAGGACACGCCCATCACAGGGGAGGGGCTCATCACAAGACTGGCACGTGCTTGTCATGGTACGTTGTCCAGGCATTCACAGTAGCACTCAGTTCACACTCAATTCGGGAGCATTCAATTAGGAAAAAGGCACATTTTGCACAGAGAACTCAGCAAAGCACTGAAACACGGTGGCAACGGCGGTAGCGGTAAGGCGGTATTGAGAAATAAGCGAATTTACCAACCTGGGTAAGCAAAAAGAGCTGATTAGGCGAACGTCCTTTCACCGCCGCCGCCGCCACCCGTGTGTCCAGGTACGATGTCGACGCCGGAAACACGTAAACACTTCCGCAGGCTCAGTGACGTCAAGATGTGATTCCGTAGCCACGGCAACCGTTTTCAGGTAGTCTAATGAATGGAGGAAATTTGAACGTTGTAAAGGAGCGCCGCTTTGATAGATGGCTCCAGCGCAACGATTCCAACAAGGCAGGAACCCTAAAGCACCGGCCGCCGAAATGCAGGACACCAACCTGGGTAAGCAAAAAGAGCTGATTAGGCGAACGTCCTTTCACCGCCGCCGCCGCCACCCGTGTGTCCAGGTACGATGTCGACGCCGGAAACACGTAAACACTTCCGCAGGCTCAGTGACGTCAAGATGTGATTCCGTAGCCACGGCAACCGTTTTCAGGTAGTCTGGGTAAGCAAAAAGAGCTGATTAGGCGAACGTCCTTTCACCGCCGCCGCCGCCACCCGTGTGTATTGACAACGACAACCAATCCTGGTAAAACCCCCGTGTCACCCTCATGGACGTTCATCGGAGGCTGCTCCGGAGAGCGTGAGAAGCCGTTGCATAAGACTGGCACTTCATCTGGGCGCAAACGCTTGGCGCACATCACCCAATTCGATTCTCTGGTTGGACCGCGAAACAGAGAAAAGACGGGTTGCATTTATTGCTTCGGGAAACGCACTAGGGAGTCTCAAAGAAGGCGAGTCCCTCCCTTCAAGTTCTCCTTATCGTTAAACGAAGCTTTCTAGCCCAATCTTTCTCGGTTCAGATGGACCTTGCTGGATCTCCTAAGATGACGGACACTAAGACGACTCTTATCTCCCACTGCAGAAGGTATAAAAATCATCGCGAAGAAACCCGACAATGAAGGAAGTGGTGTCACAGCTATGAGATGTATACCGCTTCTTCGGTGCATCCTTTTTCAAAAATAACATAAAAATAAACCCCAAGCACTGATAGCAAGGTATTAGACAACTAAGTACTGAAGTTCATGGTCATGTAGGCTTTTTTGTTTGTACAAAGAATTCATTTTTTTCTTCTCTCTCTCTATCTCATCTTTCTTGTCCCCTTCCCCAATCCCCCAGTGTAGGGTAGCCAACCGGATGTCTTTCTGGTTAACCTCCCTGCCTTCTCCCTTTTATTCCTTCCTTCCTCCCTTCCTTCCTTCTTTCCTTCCTTCCTTCCTTCCTTCCTTCCTTCCTTGCTCCATCCCTCCCTCCCTCCTTCCTTTCTTCCTTCCCCCTTCCTCCCTCCCTCCCTCCCTTCCTTCCTCTCTCCTTCCTTCCTTCCTTCCTTCCCTCCTTCCTTCCTTCCTTCCTTCATTCCTAAGCATTCAATTTTCCAGTATGTTAGCAAGAATGGTGTCGCGCCCGTGTGGGCAAACATGAACACATTTGCTTCTATTGAAGTGGAGATCCTTTCAATAACGCTCGCATGATGAAGAGGGCCGGCAGCGGGCAGCGAACGCTTTGTGTTGCCTCTCCTTTGAATGTTTTAATAATATTTCAGCTGCGTTGCCTTCATCATCCCAGTAATCGTACTTTATAATTATCTATTCAAAGCCTTATTGAATTTTTTGCTAGTAGTGGCCTATAGAATAGACTATAGCACCCCCACTTTTGTTTTTTTTTTTCGCGCGTCTACTTTTCTCTTTCCTTCTCATCTTTCCTCCCATTTCCTCTCCCCTTACTGCCGGATAGCAGACCGGATGCTACAATTCTGGTTAACCTCCCTTCATATCTCTCAAATTAATTTCTTGCCATCTATCTATTTTGTCACTGCGTACCTCCCTAATATATATAACTACGCCTGCGCTAGGAAGCCATTGAAGGTCAAAAAGACTGAAAGTACCCAAATAAAAAAGAATAATAAATTGTTCACGTTTGTTATTAAAATGACGAAATTAACTCTCATGCCGATCTTTGATCGCAGGCGAAGAAACAGCTGGCATTCACCTTATAATAGCAAGATTACTTACGGGCACTTACTGCAGGCCATCGGCAGCCGAAGTTGCAAATAAATTGACTTAATCCAAAACGTATCGGCACAAACTATGAAGACAAATATCTATATGACCATCCAGCAGACTTGCAGAAAAGGCCAAGTCATAATGGTGTCAGCAACAGGAGACACGTGGTTGAGACACTATTGTTGAGATGTTCTGCCCCATCAAGGAGTACTAGCCAGCCATCATGCACTATACCCCTGACACACGGGCACTGAAGTCTTTTACGTAAAAGCACATCGCTTAAAAAGAGACACACGACATGCATGGACACACTACGGAGATGTATCTCCCTCCTGGCAATATTCCTTTTCGGGAAAGCACATCACGCGCCTACTTTCTAAACGTAAATAGAGTTTTCGCACCTAGCGAGCACCACTGAACGATGCAACAAACCAACTAAATAATTTAGTACCGTGCCTTGTGTCATGGGCATAACTTCTTTCACTAAAAGGTCCTTCAGGGTATCAGAAGGGGTTTTCTGCAAAGCACTTTGCGTTTGCCCGTGTTCGCCGGCAGCTTTTAAAAATAGAAATGGACATTCGAAACGCAATATAGCGCCTCCTAACCTAGCTTTCACCATGTCGCAGAATGCGGCCAAACAAAGACTCTATCCTGTTTATTACTGCGGACATGTGCTTTTCCATCAGCACGTGCCCACGATTCCCTATATCTATCCACTCTTTTTTCCGAGCCCTTTTCCTCCACTGATCTCACTCGCACCGAGCCATCCGTAAAAACTCCCACAGAAATCACGTGCATTATTGGCAGTTTTTTTTTTCTTGAAACTGTCACTTTCAATTCCTCAGAGTTAACTTACCTCAACGTCAAAAGGGCGTCATTGCCACGTGCCGTCAGGGACGCCTACATAATTCTATCCATCTTTTTTTTGTTTTATTTTACCTCCGGCTGTTACTTGGTACGATCACCAGAGGCCTGCGCCGTTATTCCGTAGTCCCTGAGGATATTTTTTTTTTTTTTGAGCATCCGTGACAATAGTATTGAGTGCGGTCGAGTGCTTGCCGCGCGCAGAATCAGCTGTTACGTGATTCGTGAAGGGAGAGGGGCGAACGCCACGTGCTGTCAAAGCTACCTCTCTTCATGTTTGTTTCTTTTTTTTCTTTTATGTCTACTGTTCTATCTTCTAGATTGGTTTCCACAACGGACAAAAAATCCAGTTCTGACCACGTGCACTTGTCGACTCGCTTTAGAAACATCGAGATGCGCTCGGGACAATACAAATTTATTTGTGCTTGTTTTTCCTAGTATACGCTTTCCTAAAAGGACAGATGTCTTTGTTAAGGTCAGGATTGTGGCGACTGAGGCCTGTTGGTTTCACATCAGAAGCGATTTATAGCGCAGAGAACTCAGACGAACGCACGCACACACGCACGCACGCACGTACGCACGCACACACACACACACACACACACACACACACACACACACACACACACACACACACACACACACACATACCCACACAAAGACACAGAAGACAACATGCAAGGAGTAACAACCGGCAAAGTTTTGTTAGGCACCACACGTCTTCTACTGTGCTCTTCAGCACAGATTATACAGATATCCAGCGTCACTTCTGTACACCTTTGATTGATTTGTGGGGTTTAACGTCCCAAAACCACCATTTGATTATGAGAGACGCCGTAGTGGAGGGCTCCGGAAATTTTGACCACCTGGGGTTCTTTAACGTGCACCCAAATCTGAGCACACGGGCCTACAACATTTCCGCCTCCATCGGAAATGCAGCCGCCACAGCCGGGATTTGATCCCGCGGCCTGCGGGTCAGCAGCCGAGTACCTTAGCCACTAGACCACCGTGGCGGGGCTTCTGTACACCTTTCATATACGAGTTGTGCTTTCTTAGAAATTAGTTCCCGCATGTACAACTGTGATGAGGTTAGTATAGACACGTGGCACGCGAGGTGTTCACTCAACGTTTTTGCTATAGTTTGTGCGTGTATGTCATGACCTGTTGTTTTTCTGTGCCTGTGTTTATGGCGCTACAAATTATTTCAGTTCCTCTGCGAAGGTCAACCGCCTTGTTTCTTTTCTTTCACAGCTTTTCTTACTTGCAAGTAGTCGACAGCGGAATTCCCAACGGGTGCCACATGCCAACATTCCGAATCACAATTTCGAGTTGGGCTATTCGGTGCATATTCTTTGTACAAGAACTTACATAGCAACACCGTTATAAAACAGAGATATACACCCCCCCCCCCGATGGTCTATATAGTGGTTACGATGCTATACTGCTGACCTGAAGGTCGTGGTATCGAATCCCTGCCGCGACGGCTGCATTTTCATGGAGCCGAAATTCTACGGCTTCGTTCGCTTACATTTAGGTACGTGGCAAAGAACAGCACTGTTAATTAAGATGGGCAGAAGATGACAAGGAGGAACGCCTGTATTGCACTGCGAGTTATTCCATGATATAATTGTTCGCTGAAAAGGGACCACGCGCAAACGTGCACCGTACCGGCCGTGCGACAAATTAAAGAAATGACGTCAATAGTGTTCCGTCGGGACTTGACTACTTAATATCTGGAGACTTGAGCTGCACGTAGCTGGCTTGCGTAAGCTTATGTGCCTCTTACTTTGTCTAGCACAGACCGTGACCTCCCCTCAAATATGTATAGCGCAATTCAAAGATCCGGGGAACAGCACAGGGCACAGTACAACGACAGAGAAGGACCAAGTGCTCACTTATCCCTATCATTCACTTGCCTGTGTTTTAAGTCATCTCCTGTTTCTTTCAACATGTACCAACCGGCCCAAAGAAGCACTATCGTGTACGTATAGTGCCATACACAGACCAAAGGTGTCAGTTGAACAGAATCCGAATTCGTTATACCAGCTGTACTGTCTAAGAGTTTTTGTCAACCCAAACTGCAGCCTAATAAGCTCTCGACGTGCGCACATTCGCAACACAAGCCCTTATACCTACAGGGTTCCCATACCGTAACCATCTCCTGCTCTTTTTTCTACAAGGCGGGCAAGACAGAAATGTGTACGCTTAAACGTTTGCTCAGGGATTGTGGTCGCGTGGCCCTGGTATTTCCAGGGATGATAAAGTCCCATGACCACTTGCGACCTCCCCTACCATAGTAATTATACTGGCTGTCCAGTTCGCCCGTGACAAGACTATATGAGGTTTGATCTGCTTCATGGTTCTGACATAAGATTAGCTAGGCAGGTAGCAACATTCTGTACAGGACATCAAAAGAGAACTTTCTGCCCGTTTATA
>WOVY01012126.1:397500-405000 GCA_013436015.1 Rhipicephalus annulatus | reverse complement strand
CGGGGCGTGAACTAGCACACAGCAGATCGCTCTCATGGCAGGACAGATGGGCCTAGCCTCTGCATGCTAGTAAAAATTTATTTATGAGGACGTCGGGGATAGCACTTCGTTCGTTTTATGTGCACGTTATTACTTTTACATTACTAAAATTATTTTGAATAAAGAAGCAAAAAATCTGCTGCAGCCTATACTGATTTATTGGACCTAATATTATCAATATAGCCGATGACTCGTAGCTATATTAAATTCGTTTTTTAACAGTTTGTGAAGATTAACTGAATTCCAAAAATCTGAACGCGATTTTGTTGTTAGGTTGAAGTATTTTTCTTTTTCTCTTCTTTTTTATTTGCTTTACGCAAGTGTCTATACAAACACCACGCTATATTTTTTATAGCGTGGTGTTTGTATTTGTCTATGTAATTTGTGTGTGTCGTGTTTTGTTCTCATCGTAACATTTTTACTTTTCCCCATTGCGCACGAGCCTCTACAGCCGCAGCCGTCGTGTCTATGGCGCAAATAACTATTTACGAACAATTATTGCCTTATTTATTAATTGTAAAGACTTAATTGAAGAATCTTTGCAAGTGCTTGCCATCCTTGACAGTCTCACATTTCTAGGCCTTTAGAATATTTATTCGCTTACATATTGCTCGCTTGTTGCGCTAAGGCCTATAAAGAAGGTGCCAACCGGCACAAATAGCTACGAAGGCGCCAACCCTTTCTGTGAAACATATTTTAGTAACAGCCATAGTAATGTCCACAGCTCATGCCAAAAAAATGCGGATCTTCTTTTTTCGTTCCCACGTTTCGTCAACAGTCCAACCAGCACTACGTTTACGTTATAACTTGTAACATCTATCATCATCGTCGTCATCATCATCGACAGCCTGATTACGCCCGCTGCTGGACAAAGGCTTCTCCCATGTTCCGCCAGTCAACTCGGTCCTGTTCTTGCTGCTGCCACTTTATACGCGCCGACTTCTTTATCTCATAAGCCCTCCTAAGTTTCGTTCTCTCCCTCCCCGCTTGTTTTCTCTGGGAGAAGGCAACCTCGGCATAGAACAGCACTTCGAGATAGGTAGCAGTGCCCTTGAATTTGTAAAAGAGTACACCTGCTAGCAAATCCTTCCCTGTATATACACTATAAACATATAAATACACGTGAATCACGGCGGCGGCAACGGCAAAAACCAGCCGAGACTTTCCATAGAGTTGTCGCGATAATATGGGTAAACAAAAATACCTTATGTATGTTACTTGATTTCTCACCTTATCAATATTTTCCGCTTCCTCTATTAGTTTTACTAATAAATTTTCGAGTTGTTGAGCTAGCTTAATACAACCGCTGTAACTACTTTACTAGCAGCCAAGTCTTAATGTAAATGTAGCTAATGCGGTTCAACATCCCAAAACTACATTGTGATTATGAGAGACGTCGTAGTCAAGGGTCCACAAATTTCCAACACCTGGGGTTGTTTAAGGGCAAAAATGTTCGCTGCATATGAGCGATAGCCGGCGTCATTTCAAGAGAACCGTGGCAACACTATGGTCGAGTGGCGGTGCTGCGCTGAGCTCGGTCAATCGAAGGCTGGAATTCGAGTCGAGGCTTGTTTCAGAATACGGAGAAATGCTTCATACACCTAAGGCTCACACTGTTTTATCCCGCAGTCTCGTGGCGACATTGAAATGTGCCACCGACAAAGAGGGTCGTTGCCTGGTGGACTGATCACGCGTTTAAGATGCCCTCTCCTCAAATCTGTGCCGTTCGGTACTAACAATGGGAGGGTGGCCTGGCTTGAAAGCAGCTCAAAGTGGTACGTCTCGCGTGCGCAGGAAACCATCACTCAATGTCGATAACGCAGTACCAACGACTGGCAAGAGACGCTTTCTCGTGAGACAACGCCCGCGCGGAGGAGACGATTCTGCGTCACGCCTTCGGCTCCGTTCATTTAGGAGTCAGCCTCGGCGTGTATAGTGTACGCCGGCAACAACAACGGCGAGCGACAACGAGGTCGCGACACAGCGGGACACTTAGTTGGGGAGGCGACGCGTCTGGTGCCGCGGCGTGGCTAAATATGCGTGTCAGCGACGATGTTGCGCGCGCGCGAAAAGTGGCCGTCACCCGCGCCGGCTCCGGAAGACGTGGGTGGCCATTGATGTTGCCGGGCTTCATTCTCGTCTCTTCGGTGCATGGCAGCCGAAGCGTGTAGGCGGCGAAATGACATCGAAAGGATCAAACGGCGCAGGTTAGCTAGGCGGGTTGTGGATATTTACTGTTTAATGATGTTACGTGAAGCTTCAATCGGAGCCACGTGTAGGGAAAGGTTAGCGCCATGTTAAAAGACTAATATATATATATATATATATATATATATATATATATATATATATATATATCTATATATATATATATCTATATATATATAGAGAGAGAGAGAGAGAGAGAGAGAGAGAGAGAATAGAGAAAGAAGAGGAAAGGCAGGGAGGGAGGCTATGTGCACCGCATGCGTACAGTATAAACCCGGTCACAGAGTGAGGCCGGAGTTCCTCCGACCTACATGACTTGAATGCTATCAAATAGTGTTTTCAACACTGAAGTAGTTCCTATGTCTTACCCATGGCCCTCTTAAAGCCCGAAACGCTCTAGAACGTCATCAAAACTTTGTATCTTTCTGTTATCTCTTAGTCAAAATGAAGGATTGACAACACGCCATCAGCTCTTCCCTAGAAAAAGATTAAGCTTGAACAACAAACAATAACCAACCTATTTTTGACTCTTTCCGGTTCTTGTTATAATAATCTTTCTCCATCTTTGTCTAGATGAGATATATATGCTTCAACACCCTGTAAGTGAATGTTCTTTCAGGTTCCACGTGTTGATCAGTCACTCCACATCGTCGCGCCAGCATTCTTCGAGGCCCACTTAGCTTCCTCGTAGCGGCCAGTTCAAAGAACCACCCCGTACTTTGGCCACACTCATTCACTTTTGTGGCGGTCACGACCTTCTAATCCACGTCACCCCGATGCGCCCTAGGTCCGATTCATCGATGACCGCTATACTTCCCAGGGTTCTCCTATTCAGATTCCCAAATCCGCTTTCGTGCTAGACGTGATTTCTTTTTCTGGGCTTATTCGCTTTTATAGGGCGCCCATACAGGTGCGAAGAAATTCAAACAATGCAGTCTGCAGCTTGAAGTCCTTACCTCCTCCAGTTCAATTGGGAGGGGCACCAGATTTTCTGCGCTTTGCAAGGTGCTGTTTTTTTTCTTTAAGATGATCCAGTTCCTTTATATATATGAGACAGACTAAAACTGCCTCGAGCGTGGTATTTTCGCTGAACCACTGGAGAACAAGGAGAGTACGACACACCGGTGTTAGTTACGTGAATTCTAAAGGGGTTCTAAACATCCCCTGCTAATCTAAAGATAGACAGTTCGTTATTTTTTTCTGGTATTTCTCGCCTTCCCCACCCAATCCTTGACGCTAAAAGTCTGTTCACGAGACGTCAAGGGGAAGTAAGCTCTACATTGGTAAATGCACGAGGTATATTAGTTCCGCATTGTATCTCACCCTGCTTTGACATGCAGTCGCACGCCCTCTCAGCCTTGTTTCTCATGACTATCATGAGCGATAAACGATCTCATTTGGTTTCGTGCTCAATAAACAATTGTATCAGGCCAGTTGGTATGAATCCATCTTGGTAGGAAGCGCAACCACTATTACAAGGAACACACAACACAAGTGCTCAACTTCAACTAAACGTTTATTGCAAACGTCAGAGTTTATAAAGGGGGTGAAAGAGAAAAAGAATAATAAAAGGTAGACTACAAAAAGCACACGTGCCAGTCCCGTACATTACTTATCCGTTATTATCTATCACCCCATTCAAAAAACAAAGTTCTTTCCGCATGAGCGAGATAGAGTGTGTTAGTGCACCCTCTATCACGATGGGTTTTTTTTTCTTCCTCTAAATATGACATATTTTGAAACTTGTGTGAAGGCCATTATTACGTAGCAAGATATTCCTTGCAGTTCAAGCATCATAGTCATATGGAGCGGTTTGAGTTTGTAATCTGAAGTACATTTGGCACATCAAAAAAAATTAATTTGCCCAGAACAGCGAAAACGAAAAAAAAAAACAGAAGCATCAAGCTTTTTGTTGGAAAATCTCTATTTGGCCCGGGATTTTTTAGTGGTGTCATCATTTGCAAGCACCAGGACTATTATCTTTTGGCCATTAAAAAATAGAGCCAGATTGGAAGACATACAAAAATCTGTCCTGGCCACATATTTTCAGATGGCATAAAAGAATACGTATCTACCTCACGGCTTTGCTCGAGTTACACCGAACCTTGGCGTAAATTCAATAAAGCCTAGTTGAATGGTGAACCATTCATTTATAGAGAACACTTTCTAGCGTCTGTTATTAAGGCTGTTACGCCGAAATATTTGAAACTAGCTCATCTAAAACTTTTTGCTAAGTGCCTCTATGGGAAAACTCAGAATGAATCATTAATTTTTGTGTAAAAGCGCACTCCAGAAAACGTTTTTTCTCGGACGCTTAACACTGAAAATATACACTCTTGATGTTGTGATAACTTTTAACGATCGCAATATATGTTGTGTAAATGTGCTGAACTCTTTTCGTATTTCGCCAGGGCACTGCACAGTGCAGTGTCTACGCACCCTCTGTCTGCGTCCTCAAAACTTTGTTGGCAGGGCTGCACAGCAGGCTACAAAGGAGGTTCGTCAGGCAAGACGCCTAAACACAAAACGAAAAAAAATGTATTGGTGATGAGCACCTATTGAACGAGCCTATCAATTTGGTGTTATCATGTTGTACTCTTGAAATATGGCATGTTTAACTTTGAATTCCATTATTTCAAAGCATGCGTTCTTGTACTTATGTTATTTTATCTCAAAATTATATTTTGGCCAGTATTTAGATAATGTAATATGCAATATGCTGAAGCAGAATATTTGTTATATGAGCAAGTGCTGTTCTCTAACACGATAACAAATAGCTATTACCGAGTGATAATTAAGTACCTGAAGTACTTTACCGAAAATTTGCGTTACGCTTTTTGGAGTTAAATCTGCTTTAGTCAATAAAGAAGCGCTTTATGATCACAATGACAGTAAAATAATTACCGTAGCTGTATGGCTACAGAGAAAAAGGTATATATACTTCGCCTAAAATACCTGTCGGGTATAGGACCTGACCGGTTCTCGTAAGGGAATAAACGCCGTAACGTGTGCGCCTATTGAAATGAGCGGCCGACGTTTTGTAACCACGAGGTCGTTAGAATAATCCCACGTTGTGACGCCAGATGGCAATGTGCGCCACGCCAACGGCCTCTGCTTCATCCTCGCTCGGGCCCCGGAACTTTTTATCATTTATTTGCATCTTTTTTTTATTTTTAGGTCTCGTACAAGATGATGCTTCACTCGCAACCAACGATGCCAATGCCGACACTAACACCGACCCAGACGCTGAAGTTTTTGCGAAACAGGCTCTTTAACGCTATCGCGTTAAAAATCAGTTTATATTGCACAAAATGCGAGACGCCAAAGTGAAGGCGGAGTTGATTGGCCCCTTCGTAGTCCTAGGTTTTGCTGTTTTGCAAAGTTTTGCAAGCTATGTCTTCCTTTCGTCTACCACTTCTTTTTTAATCGCTGTGTTTTTGTATTTGTTTCCTATTCATTTTTCTCTCTCAATATTTTTTTCTCCATGTATCTCTCCAACTCTTCATCCCTTTTTTTGTCTATTTCTTTCTGTCAATTTTTTCTTGCTTTTTCTTCGTCTATTCTTTGCTCCCTATATCTATCTACTTCTATCTTGCTCTTTGGTTCTCTCTCTCTCTTTGCGTTTTTTTCTGTGTGTGTCCCTTTACCTCTTCACACCATTTCTGTGCTACGTGGTAATCTTAGCCCTCCCCCTTTTCCTCCTCCTGACGCTTACCTCTCTTTCCCAACATTTCACAATAGTATACTTTACAATATTATGCTACGCCCCGGAACTGGTCAGGATGCTGACTTTCGTAACGAGGATAAGAGGGTTTGAATGCCGCCTCACGAAGGATTTTTGTCACGGGAGTTTATTTTGTTCTATCTCTTTCTCTGTTTCTTTTATTTTCTCTTTGTCTCTCTGTAGAGAAAAAGAGAGAAAACATTTTCGCTCTGTAGTCGTTGTCTCCCACTTTAGGGATACCACAGGTCATGCTGAAGTAAAAGTCCTTCGTGCTCGCGAAGTGAAACAGAAGAGAACGGAGATGAAGATGAAGATGGAGAAAGCGCATCGCCAATTAGCGAGTACGATCAATTTTTTTTCTTTCAACAGACAAATTACGACTCCGGCAGCTTCGCTGTTGATAACTTCGCTTATAGATTCTTCGGGGCACGAACCAGCACGAGCGGTATATAGCTGCTCCCACGAAAAATGCTCCTTTGGAATCCGGTGAGGAAAAGAAAACGAAGCAGCGGAAAAGACGCATAGAGAGACGATGAAAAGAAGCAGCGGCTTTTGTCGAAAACCACTCCTGCTAGCTGGTAGTTCATCGCTTCAAGTTGTCCCCGAGGGTAAACTGTGAGTACCACCTTAATTGGACGACGGCAACAGGCCACTCAGCACCAGATGAAAGGCTCACTCGGACATCCTCGGACACGGCACTCAAGACGAACGAAGAATGCTCGTACGACAGCCGTTCACAACGCGGAATTCATGAGCGAAAAAGTAATTTGTCTTCTTAAAACTCGATTGCATCTTTGATAGTCGTGAAGCCGTACTATTTATAAACTTTCATTTGTGTGTTCATGCCTTCACCGGCACTCTCATTCTTTGATGCTGATCACATCTCATTTATTTTTCCTAAATACAGCTTTCTTTTTCTTTCACTCTCTCGCCTATTTGCAGCCCTCGCGGAGTACCGAAGAAAGGCATCTCCAATACATTATCATCACCATCACTACCAGCTGGACTACGCCCTCTGCCGAGCAAAGGCCTCTCCCTTGTTTCACTAATTAACCCGGCACTGCGCTTGACGCTGCAACGTTATCCCCGCAAACTTCTCGTCTACCCGCCTAACTTTCTGCCTATCCCTCCCGTGCTCGCTTCCCTTGAAGTTCACACGGTTACTCCTAACAACCAGCGGTAATCTTGCCTACTTGCTAGACACACTGTGCATGCCCACTTCTTCTTCGTTACTTCAACTAAGATGCCTTTGACACCCATTTGTTCACTGACCCACCCTGCTCTTTTGTAGTCCCTTAAAATAAACTTCTTCTACGTGTTTATCTATAATTTTTCTTTGGAGCAGCAACAAAACACTTGAATGAAATTGAATGTGGGGCCTGTTGGCTACCTGGTAAATGTGCTCATTTTTGTTCCTTTGAACACAATCATCTCTTGTTGTATATCCGAGAAAGTAAGCAAGAGATGAAAAGTAGAGCCGTCAGCCAAATGAACATTGTAGTAGGCTGCTCTGTTGACCGTTTGTATGA
>WOVY01012126.1:362500-395000 GCA_013436015.1 Rhipicephalus annulatus | reverse complement strand
TGCTGGCTGGCTGGCTGGCTGGCTGGCTGGCTGGCTGGCTGGCTGGCTGGCTGGCTGGCTGGCTGGCTGGCTGGCTGGCTGGCTGGCTGGCTGGCTGGCTGGCTGGCTGGCTGGCTGCTGGCTGGCGCTGGCTGGCTGCTGGCTGGCTGGCTGCTGGCTGGCTGGCTGGCTGGCTGGCTGGCTGCTGGCTGGCTGCTGGCTGGCTGGCTGGCTGGCTGGCGGCTGGCTGGCTGGCTGGCTGGCTGGCTGGCTGGCTGGCTGGCTTGGCTGGCTGGCTGCTGCTGGCTGGCCTGGCTGGCTGCTGGCTGGCTGGCTGGCTGGCTGGCTGGCTGCTGGCTGGCTGGCTGGCTGGCTGGCTGCTGGCTGGCTGGCTGGCTGGCTGGCTGCTGGCTGGCTGGCTGGCTGGCTGGGCTGGCTGGCTGGCTGGCTGGCTGGCTGGCTGGCTGGCTGGCTGGCTGGCTGGCTGCTGGCTGGCTGGCTGGCTGGCTGGCTGGCTGGCTGGCTGGCTGCTGGCTGGCTGCTGGCTGGCTGGCTGGCTGGCTGGCTGGCTGGCTGGCTGGCTGGCTGCTGGCTTGGCTGGCCTGGCTGGCTGGCTGGCTGGCTGGCTGGCTGGCTGGCTGGCTGGCTGGCTGGCTGGCTGCTGGCTGGCTGGCTGGCTGGCTGGCTGGCTGGCTGGCTGGCTGCTGCTGGCTGGCTGGCTGGCTGGCTGGCTGGCTGGCTGGCTGGCTGGCTGGCTGGCTGGCTGGCTGGCTGGCTGGCTGGCTGCTGCTGGCTGCTGGCTGGCTGCTGGCCTGGCTGGCCTGGCTGGCTGGCTGGCTGGCTGGCTGGCTGGCTGGCTGGCTGGCTGCTGGCTGGCTGGCTGGCTGGCTGGCTGGCTGGCTGGCTGGCTGGCTGGCTGGCTGGCTGGCTGGCTGGCTGGCTGGCTGGCTGGCTGGCTGGCTGGCTGGCTGGCTGGCTGGCTGGCTGGCTGGCTGGCTGGCTGGCTGGCTGGCTGGGCTGGCTGGCTGGCTGGCTGGCTGGCTGGCTGGCTGGCTGGCTGGCTGGCTGGCTGGCTGGCTGGCTGCTGGCTGGCTGGCTGGCTGGCTGGCTGGCTGGCTGGCTGGCTGGCTGGCTGGCTGGCTGGCTGGCTGGCTGGCTGGCTGCTGGCTGCTGGCTGGCTGGCTGGCTGGCTGGCTGGCTGGCTGGCTGGCTGGCTGGCTGGCTGGCTGGCTGGCTGGCTGGCTGGCTGGCTGGCTGGCTGGCTGGCTGGCTGGCTGGCTGGCTGGCTGGCTGGCTGGCTGGCTGGCTGGCTGGCTGGCTGGCTGGCTGGCTGGCTGGCTGGCTGGCTGGCTGGCTGGCTGGCTGGCTGGCTGGCTGGCTGCTGGCTGGCTGGCTGGCTGGCTGGCTGGCTGGCTGGCTGGCTGGCTGGCTGCTGGCTGGCTGGCTGGCTGGCTGGCTGGCTGGCTGGCTGGCTGGCTGGCTGGCTGGCTGGCTGGCTGGCTGGCTGGCTGGCTGGCTGGCTGGCTGGCTGGCTGGCTGGCTGGCTGGCTGGCTGGCTGGCTGGCTGGCTGGCTGGCTGGCTGGCTGGCTGGCTGGCTGGCTGGCTGGCTGGCTGGCTGGCTGTGCTGGCTGGGCTGGCTGGGCTGGCTGGCTGGGCTGGCTGGCTGCTGGCTGGCTGGCTGGCTGGCTGGCTGGCTGGCTGCGTGGCTGGCCTGGCTGGCCTGGGCTGGCTGGCTGGCTGGCTGGCTGGCTGGATGGAGGCTGGCTGGTGCTGGCTAGGCTGGACTGGCTGGACTGACTGGACCTGACTGACTGACTGACTGACTGACTGACTGACTGACTGACTGCTGACTGACTGTACTGACTGACTGACTGACTGGGACCTGACTTGACTGAACAGCTTTGTGTAACCAAAATTTAATCTTAAAATAAAAAATAAAACGACTAACATTGCCCTGCGCGGGCTTTGGTATTGCAGGCTACCGAATTTTAAAAAAATGAATGGTACAAGTGTCAAATGTTCATTTTGAAGAAGAGAGAGACAAAAAGCAATGTAAAGTAAAGAGCACCACTACCGGTGCCAGCCACCTCCAAAGAACGAGCGATAAATTCAGCGACATATTGTACAAAACACTATAACACAATACGCAAATAAATACTTGGACCCAGTCTTGACTTACAAACTCTTGGCTTACAAATAAAATTCTTTTCACTTGTTTTTTTTCTTTATCTTGGTTTCAATCTTTCATCTTCCATGCTGAATCTTCATTATTCCTTGTCTTTTCCGTCCATGTCCTTCACTCCACTTTCTTGTGTAATACCGTCCAACATTCGTACTGTATGCTTTTTTTTTCAATTTCTTTGCGCATTGACCAAAGCATATATTACCTTCTGCGTTCTCAGATGTCTGATTCTGCACTCCCTGAGGTAGGCGCACACAATCACATAACGATGTCGGTGAGCAGTTAGGTTGTGATATGTTGAAACCTTTGACGCGCACGCTACGAAACCAAGTGACGGGCGATGCCTCCGATGATGGAGTCAGTGCAAGACGACCTTGGTGAAGAAAGCTTTCGTAAGGTGGTGAGAGAGGGTAAATACACCGACTAAAAAAGGAAATTATTTTCACTTTTGCATCTTAGGCGCATGCATAAAAATCTGTTATTATTATTATTATTATTATTATTATTATTATTATTATTATTATTATTATTATTATTATTATTATTATTATTATTATTCCTGACCATCTGTACCCCAATGCCCTGTGTAGCACAGCGAACCAGGCGCGAGTACGGTTAACCTCCGTACCTTCCCTTCCTTTATTTCAAAGTGTGGCAGTTTGGGCTAGTTGGTATGACATCACGATAGTTATAGCACAAGGACAGAACGATGACAAAGAGACAAGAATCGCTCGTGTCCTTCTTGTCTCTTTCTCTCTCTCCCACGATCTCTCTCTCACTCTCTCCTTTTTTGTGCGAGTGCGTGTGCAACTGATGCGAAAAAAAATCGACACCTAATTCACGATACGACGATATATAACTTGAGCTTGGGCACCTCCCTTTAAAGCATCTTTTGGTAGAGCAGAAGTGACCCCTTGCAAGCGAAGTGAACCTTGCAAGCGAGGTTCGAACAATGTCATACGCATTGATTCTATCGCTTTTGCTTATCTATAATTTATCATAACCAAAACAGGATGGCGTCTCATCCGACGAATCGGTCCTACGCCGGGCGCTATCGTTAAGAAGATATTAGTTCAACGCAGTGACGAGGTCATGTCGTCGATCCTGGAATGACTGGGCGAACTAATTAGACAGCGTCACGAGAGCAAGAAAACAACAAAGACGAGACAGCAAGGCTGAGTCAACTTTCTGCATACGGGGTGCTGACCCAGATCTACAAAGCCCCAGGGGAGAGTTTATGGTAACGGAAAGCGGCTACTGGAAAATGGGAGGAGTCAAAGAGGTGAAAGAGGCTGGAAGTTACACGTACGGCAGAGCAGGAGAAAGACAACTTACGCAGCCACAAGGGAAAAGTTTGGGAAAAGGGGAGGGGAGGGGGCACACACGGCTGCGTTCAAGAATGCTTGAGAACCTTTTCCGCTGTAGGGCTCAATTATTCTGCTACGTCGAGCTGGCTTTCAAGTTAGCGCGAGGACGCGTACGCTGCCTGTAATTAGAGAGGTGTATAATAGACCTCTCGCAAGTCGATGCACGCGCAAGAGACTCTTTTACGTGGAAGCTAAGTTTCTCTCTAAACCTGCATTTCTCCCGCCGAGTAAATGCTCGCTCGTGAGGAGGAACGCGTGGTTGTCGTACCGAGAATTCAATCGTAGCAAAACTTTTCTACGACCACAGTGATGTGCACTGTTTCTCAGACTGCAGAATCTACCGTCTGAGTTTACTCCCCCCCCCCCCACTTGTTCCGGCTGCTCGGAAAAATATACCTCAATACCTTGGTGATTATAGAATAACACATCGTGTGATAACACTTTGAATATAGTAATTTGCAGTGAAAGCTGTATACAGCATATCCACGAGATGATTGATGACGAGTGGGGCAATGCATGGACGGACGGATGGACAGATAGACAGACAGACGAACGAACGGACGTACGGACGGACGGACTGACTGACGGACGCACACACGATGCACGGGTGGACGCTCGGAAGCACGAAAGGAATTACGGGCGCTTCGCCCCACTCATCATCATTCAGTTCGTGGATAGGCTGTGACACCGTTTTTATTGACATGCAATGCAATGCAACTGGCTACTATACGATGACTACGACGACACGGGACATACGACCCACGGCGTAAGGAGCTTCGCCCCTGAAAAACCGTTCGATAATGGTCTCAATTGGTTGCGCCATCAGTTCCGTCGTTCTGTATGTCGCGCCCAAGCGCGAGCGCTATTGGCATTGCCATTAGTGACGGTATTCTCTGCGTCATACTCAAGCGCGCGTGCCATTGGCTTCGCTGTCAGTGACGTCTTTCACCCATTCAGACCCGCGACGCCGAGCCTGCACGCAGCACCTTCAATTTACAACTTCTACATGGGAAAGGAACTGATCAAGTGAACACCTGAGCAGCAGACAACTTTCCAAGGATAACACCGACAACTAACACGAGAGAATCCATGTTTGCCGGGCTGGCGCAGCAGTTAAGGCACAAGATCACCAGGTGGTGAAGTGCGTAAGCAGTAACTGCGCACGGAGAATCCGGCAGCCTTCCGAGCCAAATGCCAGTGACAACGGCAAGCCGAAGAAACACGGTTGCAGGCAGCGCAGCGTCAACGTTGAAAGAGAGGGAACGCGTTCGCGGGGCCAATGAGCCCTTTCGGTGGGGGTTTCCCTTGGCTACGGCTGCAACATCCGCAACCACGTGTGGCAGCACGTTTCAGATTCGCTGATTAATTATCTATGTACGGAGTCCTTCGGTGGTTTTCTTTTCTTTTTAACATTGTCTGTATGCGTACAGACAGATCCATAGTTATAGGGAACACTTGCGTGCAGAGCATGTGTGGATTTCGCTCCCTTCCAAAAGCGTAGTGACACAAAATCACACACGGCTACTAGTTCTTGACAGTTCTGACTTCTTTTGGCAAGCTCGTGCGGTGCACTGAGATGTTTTGCCGTCCACTTGCACTTAGGAGACATGCCATGTGAAAGGCGTCCATGCGAGAATTTTGTTACACACTGAATCGTACTAGATATATATAATGTATATATGGAAGGTGGGCGTCTCCATATGTATATGGAGGGTACACGCTCGTGCTCACTTATAGCTTCTATAAGTGGCGCGGCTTGTTAGTGCTTAAACACGGGCCTAGCCGTTAAGCACAACTAGAGCATGAATAGTTTGCAGAAATGGTCAGTTACACGTCATTATGAAACACGAGAATATAAAACAAAAAGCACTAGTGTTCAGACGCAATGCTGGTTCGGAACCTGTCGCTTTTAATGCGCAACTAAATCTGATTATTTCGCACCGATTGACATCCACTTCCGGCACATTTCATAGTCTTTCACGATATTGAAATTCGTGGCTTCAACATTAGTGAGTCCAGTGGCACTACTGATAGTCTGTAATTCGTAGGCTTGCATGTCTGTGGCGCTCTGAATTTGTGTTTTCGTCACTTCCCTCTGGTCGAGAAAACAAAAGTACGAAAAACGTAATTGGACACAGCCACTGAGGTGACAACATAACAGGCGAAAACCCGGCCAGATAGAATTACCCAAACGAGGTGCTATCAATTAATTACGAACTGTTTCTCAATTAGGAAAAGCCTCGCCAGATTCTTTGTCTCGCTGATATCAAATAACACCGCTTCTTACGCCATGCACGGTATTAGTTGGGTGAGTTGTAAACAAGTCAGTGACTCAATCTCGAAAAATATTGCTCCTGCAATTTGCCGGATTCAGCTCTCCAAGAAACTCGAGCAAGAAAGAAACACTTCGACGGCTCTATCCCCAAGTTATAAATAAGCAAACACGAAATATAATAATAATAATACGTTCCTGAGCTGTTCGAGCAGCAGATTACCGCAGGTACGCTTTGGTGCATTCTAGCGGGTGCTGAGAAATTGCTTAAACGAAAATGTTTTAAACTTTACATCGCTTGCGGATTATGCATGCTTCACCTTACTATATTTTATGTGTGGGTATACGCTGTGCCC
Organism: Rhipicephalus annulatus; assembly: GCA_013436015.1. Classification (NCBI taxonomy): domain Eukaryota; kingdom Metazoa; phylum Arthropoda; class Arachnida; order Ixodida; family Ixodidae; genus Rhipicephalus; species Rhipicephalus annulatus. The sequence goes on along the minus strand of WOVY01012126.1, from coordinate 388,843 downwards.
TCTCCAGAAATAAGTGCTAGCGTGGTTGTCTTCGTCTTTGTTTGTATAGTCTTTACATTTTTTTTTCGAGAAAACAGAAATTATTAAACTCAATGTCATGCACAGGATCTCCAGATCCCGTTTGTTTTCCTTATTTTAACGTCAAGAGGGCAGTGAACGGCCCGTAATAAAAATGAAAAACAAACCCGGGAACAAAATGGCGTTAAAAGTTTCGTAGGAAATGATTCCAGTCAACCGTGATGACCGACCCATCATTAGTAAAGGCGGTCAGCGCATGTGAAACAACCCTTATAATCCTCATAAGCTATCTCGCGTTTGACAGGTCGCTGAGCCAAAGAACATGTCTCGTGTGCCGCGACAACTGCAAAGGCTGACACTGACGTCTCAAGTTTGTCATGCTTGTCTCTGCTTTCTGCTTTTTCTGCTTTTTTGTGTGTGTGTTCCGGGTTAAGAAAAGTCGGTGAACTCTGATCTTTAAAAAAAGTTGCCAGAAACGTCAGACATCCTCGTCATTTGGTAGAATAAACTGCTTCTGTAAACAATGAGCTTTTTAACGAGACTGATCCACGGGACAGGATGAGCGGCTCGTCCTGTCTCCGTGTTCTTCTTTTTTGTGCGTGTTTTAATTCACGGCTAAATTATGTCTTTAAACCGTGACCGGACCCCACCGATCTCTTACGCTAGAATTCTTCAATGGTCAGCAAACGCTACGCAATGCCAATGCTGGACCTGTTATTGTGAAAGGCGATGGGCCAGTGGCACATAATATTATTACAATCGTGGGCGTACTTAAACAGCACCAAGCAGGCAGACACGTGATGACGTCCTTACGCCCTGGCCTATTTCTTGCAATAAGTCACGGGGATTTCAAGTGCAAAAAATATTACATGATCATGATGCAGGTCGTAGTGGACGGCTACGAAAACATCGACCAGTTAGGCACCTGAAGTTAGGTACACGTGCCTCTGTAGAACTTCGCTTTGATCCATATATCACTCCCATGGCCGGGATTGAACTGGTTATCTTCGCGTCAGCAGCCAAGACCCGTAGCCATTATACCTACGTGGAGAAGCTTGTTAGCTTCAATACAGATAGTGCTCCAGTCACTACTTTTTTTTCCCTACTGTCACAAACTCTTATTCTCGTTCATTCTTTTACACCCTCTTTTATCGTTCCAAGCACAGGGTGACAAACCGGAGTCTACCTATACGGTTAACCTCCCTGCATTTTTCATTATTTTTCTCTCTGACGTCATTTACAACGAATGGCATTAAGTAGACCTAATGAACTTCCACCTGAGTGTCCTCAAACGACGAAAACAAATGTCAATTTGAAATGATCCCCATCGCCTTAGCCCTCTTGAACCGTGGATTTCGGGAGAAATAAAAATATACTAAAGCTTGCATGTAACATGCGTGTATACACAAAAAAATTGTTAATGAGTAAAAAGGAGCTCCTTGCCAAACGCGGCCGTTTTATACAACTTGCCACAGCTGCACGAAACTCTCGAAAACCAACATGGCCGACGGCATGACGGGGCATGAGTACAATTGTAAAGTGAACTGAAGCGGGGCGTATGACTGACTTCCCAGCTGCACAAATGAGAAGGCGGCCACGATTTCGTGTAGTCACCCCCTCAGCCACCAAAACACGTGCAATCGGACAATCAACATCCGCGATACAGGCAACAACGACAACGGAACAAAAATGAAACATGGCCGGCGTCCAGCCTCTGTAGTCGAAAGTAACTTTTTTTTTAATTTTTAGAGACTTTCGCGCGTGCTGTTTGTCACCAAACCAGTAATACGTTTATCTAGTAAAATATAAAATATTTACGAATAATAAAAGTTGCGAATACCTATGTTAACAGTCATCTCTCTAAAAGTTTCTGGCATCTAGACTACTCGCTCAGTCCGAAAACGGATGCGAATGTGTTTAGGAAACTCATTCGACAGAAAATGTGATTTTCGTCAAGTGGCATCAGTTTTTTTCCGTGTGACAGGAAACAAATGACATTACAAATGAATTCCATTCGTTGTAAATGACATTAGATTTGCCGTGTGACAGGGATATTATTAGTCGGTCGGTTGGTCAATCCAGCATCGTTTCGAAACAAGCTTTAACGAAAAGTTAACGAATATATTGTTTCTGTGCCTTAGTACACAATAATCTTCGTCTATATATGCGGGTGAAACATACGGCATTGAGAATTCACAGAACTACGAAAATGCGTTGTAAATAGTTTCTTAATATGGCATATTCATCTGTGCTCTCGTGTTCGTTTACTGTGACTACGAGGACGACGCAAATTAATATGCAGATAGCGCGTCTCGCGATAGCGTCTACCAACATCGTCTCGATTCTCGTCTAGCTCGAGTTCATGCATAATGAAAAGCATTATCCGTTTGCAGCCCAGGGGAGGCAACTCCTTCGTTCAGTTTCCCAGGGATCACACTGAAGGACCACTGAGTTTGGGCTTAAGAGTCAGCTTGCTTTCCAAATAAGGGTGTAACTCGTTTGATGAATATGCAACGGGAAACAGGATTTTGAGAGAACAAACCTTAAAGAAAGGGCGTAGTAGTAAGGTAGTAGCTGGAAATCAGACTTCGAGGACAACTTAGTCGTGCATACTTAAGCATCTCTTTTTTTGGAAGGGGTGGGGGATGGGGGTGGGGGGTACTGTTTTTGAAGTAAATGGGAAAGTCAATAAAATTGCGTGAATTTGCCGTATCAAAAGAGCGCACAGCGCTTCCAGTCGTACGTGCCACCTAACGGAGGTGGTTTCACCGCGCGATTTCATACCAGTGCTGCTCTACAATAAACTCCGGTATAACCACAGTCATTAAGGTATCGCACTATCTTCGGGTGCCTGAAAATTTACTTATGTTTTGTTTATGTCTTCCATGGGAATATTTTTAAAGCCATCCAGCTTCAGAAGTTGAACGTCCTTGAAACTGTCAAACGTGTCTTATTTGAAACATAACTATAGTATTAGACTTAAAGAGTTAAGCACTTCATTGCGAGTTGCAAAAGTTTCAACTCTCTAATAAGACGCAACGCGTAAACGGGTTTGCCTGACGGCGTATTTAAGACGCATGAGTTTCAATTTGTTGTTTTGTATCGCAACGTTTTATACAGCAACAGTTGAAGTTGTAACGTATGGATTGAGACTGCTATGTCATCATGAAATATACTTGAATAATTACACCTATTAGGCATTCAAACCATACTGCAAATTCACATCTGATCACATCACAAATCAACCAATAAATCTGGTGAGGTAAGCGACGTTGTAACAATTATACAAAGGTGAATGTAAAGAGAAATTCCAATTTAATTTCTATCTCTCAAGAAACTGATGTCCACTCCAATTGGTGTGTGATACTGTTGTGTAATGTGACCTTTTCCTTTTATGAATTCAGACGTTGTTTTGTAAAACAGTCACACTAATATATCCGCAATTCAGGTGGCTTGATGTGACATGACTTAATGGAAGTTTCTCGCTTTATGGATTGCTCGTAAGAGACCGATACAATAGCCTGGCCACTGCTCACTGTACGAAAGGTATTTTTGTTCCCTTTTCGCATTCTCCTGGCCAGCCCCACAAAGTTTGTAACTACCATCTGCCTTACTTCTCCCTCTTTCTCTCTCTCTCTCTTGCTCTTTCAAAATACAAGTGTACAGTAGCCCCCGTAAATTGAAACATCGCTCAATCCTACTTTTCGGCCAACTCGAACGTAACAGGAAGCCTCGGTTTGAAATTATACACTACTGTAGCAGAAAAACGCGCCTTTTATACGTGAAAGTATGCAGCTTCGGTTATTTCAAATTCGGCTGGTTTCCTATGAATAGAGCATTTGACACAGAAAAACTAAAAAAACCGGAACAAGGAATCAGGCAGATATCTCCAGTATTTTGGTGAGTGTGCGTAAATGGTGAGCCACTGACGACAGTGGCATGCTCTGCACTCACGCTCTAGCACAGGTGTCTATAATTTGTCAGAGAAGATGACAGCGTTGGTGTCCTTTGGCTACCGGTGAGTGGTGTAACCACAAGAGGCGGTTCAAACTAGAGCACATTTTATGATAATATGCTCCAGTGACACATTGGGGTGATCACAGTGATAAGTGTGCGGAAACGTTCTTTTTTTTTATGCAGCACGAGAAGCGAAGTGTGTATGCAGCATCCAATCGTAGGCGATGCACCAAGTCCGTACAAGCGGTCCCTTTTCTTGTTGGTGTTGTTGTTCTCGTCGTTGTGCGCTACCTTTATCTTTCATTACGACAGTCGTATTTTTGTTTGTTTGTTTGGTTGGTTTTAGTTAACCTGGCAATGTTTCACACCAGAATCCCGTACGCGCGACCCCTGCGAAACGCATTCAGAAAAGTCACGCTTCACTCAGATCCATCCTTTTGTATGATAACCCATCGAGCTGCTTACGCGAGACAAAAAAAAAAGTCACAGCACATCCACGGAGTGAATGATGATCAGTGGAGCGAAGCACTGGAGGGTTTCATAGCTAAACCGTAAAACATCCGTGAATATCAACCACTACATCGTGAAATACGTGACAAACGCTGTATATATTTATATACACGAAAGTTTATTATTCATAAGTGGTAGCTATACGTCGCCTCCGCTCCCCCTTCATTATAACGGCGTTATTGTTGGTGAAGTGGTGGATCGGTGGTGGAGCGTAGTCGCATGTTTGCAAGGACGAAGTAGTGGGCAGTTTTCAAAGGTGGAACTATAGGCGGTCACGTACAAACAAGGGATGGACACATTGCGACAATCTATGGTTATTTAACGCGCACCTGGATACAAGTACACGACCATCTTGCATTTCATATTGGCTACTTCTCTACAGTATTTGCTTTATGGTCGGTGAAGTAGTGGTTCGACTATGGGGCGTAGTGGGATGTTTGCAAGGACGCAGTAGTCTAGGGGCAGTTGGCAAAGGTGGAACTAGAGGCGGTCAAGTACATGCATACATGAGATGAACAGACCCACGCCTTTAGGAGCTTCGCTCTTAAAAAAATTCTTGAGCAAACACTGTCTCAGTTTATACACAAAACCCCCAGGACAGAAATAGGTAATAACACAGAGTCCGATACAATGTTCGTTCTGACACCCTCGACCTCAATATGTTCTTGTAGGTTTACGTATTAGTTAATGTGTGGATAAACTAAAAAACAGTAAACCTTAGATTGAAATAAAAACCACCTGACGCGTCGTTCTCATGGCTCCAAACGACCACTTTCCGTGTGAAAAAGCCCACTTTTTTTCTATCTTTCTATAACAGTGTAAACAAGACGACCACGTTGATGCGATTATGTTTTGTCCATGTTTTTTTGTTCGTTTGTTTATTTGTCTCGCGCATTATTTACTCGAATAGTGTTTATCTGTGGTCTCGAGGAAACCGGGATTCAGTTTTGTCCCTTTTTTTCTGTCGAATGTCTTCTGGCTTTAGTCATGTGGTGCGGACTACATTGTAGAGGTCGGCTTTCTTTTAACTGTCGCACTTGTCGCCCTAGCTTGTCGTCTTTGAAGTCGTTTCAAAAAGTACACTACACATTTGTCGTTTTGCTGTGTTCATGGTGAAGCTTATCTGAGCAAGGCAGGCTCGAAACAAGTGCACTGCACTGTGGGCACTGCACACGAGAGCAGAAATTCAAAAACGGGGGGCCGGTGTATGTTTCAAGGAGAGTGCACAATGGAGTTAAAAAGACAAACGAATCAGAAAAAAGAACAATGCTTGGATTTAAGAGAATTTTGTAAACCGTGACACTAATACTGCGAACGCACAAGTGTGCTCGTGCCAGAAAAATAAAAATAATATTAATGAAATTCGAGTTCAGAGACTGAATCGTTTGGAAAACACCCAAGAAAAAATGGCGCCATTAATAACTCTCAGAGAGCCTTGTGGGCAGTGCAGAACTATAAACCAGGGATTTGAAAACGCGACCTTTGCAGTAGGCCTCTGAAGCATGGCAACGTTGCGAAAGCTGCACATGGTGTTAGCGAATCCTGAAATGAACTTATATACAAGTAGGTAAGTGTAGAAATAGAAATATGCATTCCACAATTGTTAGGTGAAGCTCTGAACACAAAATTTAGCAGTTGACGTTGTTTTTTTTTTTTGTCATGTGGAAGCGCGGGTTCTCAAGTGCCTAAAAATATACTAGTAAGCATGAGTGTGCCATAAAAACTGAATTACAACGTGTTCTTAAACTCTGTTTCTTTATGTACACTAACCTGACGTCAAGACATGCTATGAGGTTTTCGTCACGTGATTCCAAAAAGCATGTGTTCTAATGTAGCAACCTGCCCGCAAACGGTGCAGGTGGCATCGGGGAATATTTTTTGGATAAATTTGGTGTAACTATGCCAACGACAGGTATGAATGAGTTTGAAGTTACCGCAATGAGACGGCCTGTGTTCTACTTAGTTCTTTGTGTGGGATCGTTAAAGCCCGCTTCGCCATGTAGGCACGTAGTAATACCTATGGCAGCACCGGGCGGGATGCGCTACTGCACTGCCCAAACCTTCAAGTGCCCAAATTCCAAATTCCAAATTACAAATTCCGTCCGTTCATCCTTCCATCCGTCCGTCCATCCGTCCGTCCGTCCGTCTGTCTGTCTGTCTGTCTGTCCGTCCGTCCGTCCGTATGTGTGTGTGTGTGTATGTATGTATGTATGTATGTATGTATGTATGTATGTATGTATGTATGTATGTATGTATGTATGTATGTATGTATGTATGTATGTATGTATGTATGTATGTATGTATGTATGTGTGTGTATGTATGTATGTATGTCCCCCCCGTCTAGCAGTAGACATCATAAGCTAATTCTAGACAAACAGGAAAGCTAAGAATAATCAGCTGAACCTCCTCACGCTGCGTATATTCTGGAATGACTGAGCTAGGCGACTGCCATTTTTTTTTTTGCTCGTCTTATAGATTTTAAAGTAATCTATAGATAATTTTATGGGGTGGTTCCAGTACAGCCATAGTTGGATTTTATGCTTTGTGTTTTGTAATTTCATAATGATTAAACAGTGTTACGGTAGACACATGCGCATTAAAATGGTTTGGTTGATGCATACGATGTTGCATAGCCTTAATAATTCACGTCGTGATACACAAAAAAAGAAAACATCGGCTTAACAGCTCAAGATGTCGGCGTGAAAAAGTATTGGGAAAATAATCTATACATCAGAACACAGCGAGCTTAGTGAGTGCCGCCATATTTAGAATACTCTCTGCACCGTCTGACGCAAGCGCAGCGACTGAACTGTCATGTGAGCACACGTTTCGGAGATCAAACGTGAAACTTTCCGACTCGTGACCGGCTGTACGCTTGTTTCGCGTTTTTGCTTCTCCAAGATATTTGCGCGCTTTTTGTGTGTGTGTTTGCGTGAAACTTGGGATGTCTACGGCACGTGCATTACAGACTGCGAAAGCAGGTACATACTATGTCAATAGACATAAAGGAGAACAGCGGAAAATGGGGCTTTCGACACAGTCGAACTGCGACATGTCTTGGCTGTCGCGAGTCAGAGCTGCTTCTCCTTTAACGCGGCGTCACCGTAGTGCTAGAATCCTCCTTCTGCTCGCGCTTATGCATGCACCGCATGCATTTATATTTCACCAGTCATGTCAGGCACTTTGCACGCACAAGTGGTGAAAGAGTATCAGCCCGAGGAGCATTCTATAGTGGTATACGGTGACGCCGGCTGGTACCACAGATCTGCTTAGCGACAGTCAAGGCAGGCAGGTCGCAGTTCGACTGAGTCCAAAGCCACGCTTTTTCACTGCTCACGTTTTTTGCATCGCTGTAATATGCCGTTACATTTGTACTCAATGCGCGTAGTGTGCGCATACATGTGTGAGTCGTAGTATCTTCTATTATTGACATGCGACCTGCAAAATAGTACGGAAATTGTTCGGTGCCGCATACTCCGCATACTATAGCATACAACATGCAAAATTACTGCTGTAAAGCGAAACAACTGGCGTAAAGCTTGAATACACTCAGTAAGTGTACTTACTCGTACACATTTATTTGGCTCGTATACTGAGTTTTTCCCTGTTTATTGCAACTACCCACTGCAGGCAGAGCTCAGCGTTTTTTTTTTTTCGTTGCGGATAGAAACATGTGCAATCTGAAAACACCACACTGGCTCAATTGCCACGTCGTGTTTTGATTTCACAAACATTGCTGAGTAATATCTTCATCTTGCACTGATTATTTTCAGATCCAAATACGACGCAGACGTGGCCAGGCGACTCGTAAGCGGGAGCGGCTTGAACAGCTGCTTTTTTTCGGATTTTAAAAACCCAAAGCTACCCCTTGTCATGTCAACTTGGCACAATAGATACACTCCTTAGCAGCTGAGAACAAAATCATATCTGGGTGCGAGAGTATGACACCGGGAGCCTATAGGCGCTGGGTGCGAGATAGGCGTGCTCCGGTCTATACTCGATAGTGCTAAAAACATCGCTAAAGTAAAATGATTTCTTGTTGTCGCGAAGATGACGTCATTGACATTACGCCCGGACCTTATACTTGACAAGTTAAGGTATTAGATTTCTTTTTCACTCAACAGCTTGCAGCTTTTTTTAAATTCTTTTTTCCTAAAAAAATGCCTGCCCTTTCGTGGAACCTCTATCCGATACATCTAAATATTACGCCACAATTTCAATAGTAATCCCTAAGACGAGCTGAATATTTCATCTCTCAAATGGGTGCTGGCGTCCTTCCGGACAACACCGCGAACTTTTAGCATTTTACACCTGTGACATAAATTCTACCGCTTCTGAAAACAGTAAAAAAATTTGTACCATCTAAGTTCAGAGTACCAATAACGCAAAATGTATACTGTTTTATATATTGTTGTCAAATCCTAGTTGCCTTTTTTTATTTCAGTTCCTGGTTTGCTTACGTTGAGATATGATTGAAGGAGCTTCACGCCTAACTTGAGGAATTCTTCTTCAAGAATGAACAGCCCGGATAATAAAGAATCTTTATTGTCAAATAAGCGAATTCTTCTTGAAGTCGTTCAAGTGAAAATGAAGATAAAACTCGAATGTTTTGAATTCTTCATGAATATATGATGAATATCAGAACCAGTGCCTTTGGAAAGTTTCCCAAAGTCTCGTTACGTATTAAAGCCTCAACCAGTATTCCAGCAATGTTAACAAAACTTTTTCGTAGAAAGATATCAAGTCGCCGACAGCGGCCAAAAACTCTCGTCAAAGGAAGTTATTCATATATTCATTCCTCGAGGGAAGTAAACTGTTAATACAAAAGACGAAACAGTCACTTACACGGTGCAATTCTCCTCAGTACCGGTCAACAGCCACGTTGTTTGCGATCCACTCCCGATAATAAGATCATTTTTTATCAATGACTCTGTGTCGCACGCGAAGAAGCCTCGTACGTTTACCCTATACTGACAAAAGTATTGGTTGAGCATGGAAAGAACAGAGACGGCGCCTCTGTTATTTGCTAAAAGAAGTGCACTGTCTCTTTTGACCAGCTTACGATTATGGTCTGCTCTTTTCGTCATTTTTGATTGCTATGTGAGGTTTAACCTCCCAAAACCACCATATTATTATGATAAACGCCATAGTGGAGGGCTCCCAAAATTTTGACCCCCTGAGGTTCTTTAACGTGTACCCAAATCTGAGCACACGGGCCTACAACATTTCCGCCTCCATCAGAAATGCAGTCGCCACAGCCCGGATTCAATCACGCTTTTTGTCATTTTTACCAGAGTACGTATGAATGTATGTATGTATGTATGTATGTATGTATGTATGTATGAATGAATGAATGCATGCATGCATGTATGTATGTATTTATGTATATATGTACGTATGCATGCATGCATGCATGCATGTATGTATGTATGTATGTATGTATGTATGTATGTATGTATGTATTGATTTATATGTGGGGTTTAACGTCCCAAAACCCCTATATGATTATGAGAGACGCCGTAGTGGAGGGCTCCGGAAATTTAGACCACCTGGGGTTCTTTAACCTGCACCCAAATCTGAGCACACGGGCCTACAACATTTCCGCCTCCATCGGAAATGCAGCCGCCGCAGCCGGGATTCGAACCCGCGCCCTGCGGGTCAGCAGCCGAGTACCTTAGCCACTAGACCACCGCGGCGGGGCATGTATGTATGTATGTATGTATGTATGTATGTAAATGTATGTATGTATGTAAGTACGCATGCATGCATGCATGCATGTATGTGTCCATGCATGCATGCATGCATGTATGTATGTATGTATGTATGTATGTATGTATGTATGTATGTATGTATGTATGTATGTATGTATGTATGTATGTATGTATGTATGTATGTATGTATGTATGTATGTATGTATGTATGTATGTATGTAGTCTAGTGGCTAAGGTACTCGGCTGCTGACCCGCAGGTCGCGGGATCAAATCCCGGCTGTGGCGGCTGCATTTCCGATGGAGGCGGAAATGTTGTAGGCCCGTGTACTCAGATTTCGGTGCACGTTAAAGAACCCCAGGTGGTCAAAATTTCCGGAGCCCTCCACTACGGCGTCTCTCATAATCAACTAGTGGTTTTGGGACGTTAAACCCCACAAATCAGTATGTATGTATGTATGTATGTATGTATGTATGTATGTATGTATGTATGTATGTATGTATGTATGTATGTATGTATGTATGTATGTATGTATGTATGTAATACATCCGAGTTTGTTTTGTTGGTCGCTTGTTTTTGTTTCTGCTGGCGAAGTTGGAACCCTTTGCTTTGGGAAACGCTGACATACGGTCGGTTACGTGGAAGAAAGAAAGACGACGGCATCCTTCAAGCTACTCGTTAGAGCAGTGTTGGGCCAAATGGTGACATGAGTTGGCAGCAGCTTTACCAAAGCTTTAACAAAACTTTAACGGGCACCCTGTCCGGCTGAAGGATGACGGCTTTCCTGGTTCTCTCTTCTAGGCCATAGACCAGCGTGTTATGAAGCAAATATGATGGTTGCACCATCACTAACAGATACTGGACCGCAGCAACAGAATGACAGTTTTAAAGCACACATGCATGCACTGTCGCATCGTTTGAAATCACCAGGTCCATTTATTCGGGCTAAAGCAAAAATAACTTGACAATTCAATGTTTAGTTGTCGCCAGTAGGTTGGACGACGGTGGTTTGGTTGGTGCTTGTGGTTAATTATAACATTGGTCATGAGATTTACTTAGTCACGCAACGTACCCTTAGGGTACAAACGTAAATTGAATTGGGGAGGGGCGAAAGTTAACACATATTATAATAACTTGGTCATATTATGCCGCGACATAGTGCCTGCATTCAAACAACGCGCCTATCACCGCGCGCACAGGGACATACATGCGCGCCGTCTAGTGTTGCGCAGAGAGAATGATGATAGCACGAGAACCCAGCTGGCTCCTGCTGATGTGTGCCACGTGCTTGGGACTCTTCTTGAAGAAGTAAAAGAAGGAGACATCTTTGGTGTTCTGCTGTAACGTGCTACGACCATAGTCCCTTTGAGTTGTGGGCACAGGTTCGTCCTTTAATAAATACGTTTTATTACAGCCCGAGTCCTTCAACATCGTTACAATATATTCAAAATAACGAATACCGAACAATATATCAACTTATTCAACCCATTTTAGTCACAACGGCAAAAGGAAAAATGCTTGAGTTGATAGTAAAAGCAAACAAAAGAATATAAGTGTACCAGAGGTGTAAGAAAATTAGATCACTCAATACACTGTTAACAGATGCACAACGTGACCAACACAATGAGCAAATAAATAAATTGTAAGACGAACGCGGAATAATAACGTGTGGAGTTTTACGCCATGAAACCAGGACGTAATTATGAGGGACCGCGGATATGAGTGGTGTGATCCACGAATTTCGGCCATCTGGTGTTCTTCAACGTACACTGACGTCACACAATACGTGGGCTTCTACCATTTTACATCCTTCAAAATGTGCCCGCCTCGGCCGAGACCGAAGCCAGGACCTTCGGTTCAGCAGCCGAGAGAGAGGGGGAGAGAGATAAAGATGCAAAGAAAGGCCGGGAGGGAGCGGCCGAGCACACATTCCATTATTCCACCGAGGCGGAACCGATGAACACATAGGCGAAACAGAAGCATACGCGTAACAGAAATATACCTGACATAACTTACGAGGCTTGCTATGCAAATAAAAGAAAACTGGGTAAGAAAAGAAACGTGAAGTCTTAAGTTGAATATAATACAATAAAACAGATTGATTTGGTCTTGTGTAACATCAAGGTTTTGTATTGTCTCCCATCGTCTTGTGAATGGAGATATGTAAGCAGGACACGTCGGTCTATCAATGTACGCCTGAGAGGGAACTCATGGTCTTTGAAAGGAAGATAATTCAAGCGTTTCGCTCTGCAATGTGCCAAGTGCGGCAAATTGTGAGGCGTGCATTATGGAGACGGTGGTTCTCTTTAAACAATGCGATCGCACTGCGCGTGAAATCCCCGAAGAACTTGTTATTCAGGTAAGAGGATTCTACTGTATCAGTCACCCATCATTTAACATTTTCGGTGAAGAGGTAACGCCTAAGAAGATGAGCTGCTTTGAATCTAGCAAAAAAAAATGCGTTGTGTGATATCGGCCTGTTATAGTCCCTTGGCAGGGTGCAAATACAGGTGATTTGGTAGGATATACGTTTACTTTCTGAGGTGACTAAGCTTTCAGCTGTTAGTATAGGCTGTGGTGTCGATCGATCTCTCGTCCGTGCTTTAGTATTTACTTAAACTTTCGATCATGCTTAGCTGCTCCAAGCCGCTTCATTTGTTTTGCAAAAGGGAGAATCCACTCGGCATGCTGAGATACGCAAGTAAAAAATGAGTTTACGCCTCCCAAAACACGTGCGAACGTAGCTCCCTACACCATCACAGCACCTCAGCTCCATATAACGTAAAGTGAATTGCACAGACTCAAGTTTTCTCTCTTTCTGTTTAGCCCCTTTTTCCACCTCCTAAAATGTAGGGTAGCAAACTACTTTTGTCTCGTCAAGATTCTTGCCTTCCGCGCACTTCTTTCTCTTTCTCTATCCTCCCTCTGGGAGACGCTCAACTCTCGATGTCTTCTAAGCGATGACATCGGAAAACGTTCCTCATACGAACGATGCAGAGAGGCACTAGCGAACAGCATGACCCGCATCGAAATGTGCGCTCTTGGAGAGCCGTTCTCAACTACTTTGCAAAATGAGCAAGCAGCTTGCCCTGCAATCAACCTGTCAGCTTCAATGAAAAAAAAAATTGATCGCGATGCCAAGCGAGAGATTTATGTTTTCGCTGTTCACCTGCCGAAATCCAAGTTTTAGAAGCGTATACGTCACACAGTGGCTATGCCCGATATGCAATAAAACTAAATATATTGGTTGCAATGGCATGACATATTGGTGATAGTTATCCCCGCATTCTTTTGTTCTGTTTTGAACAGGGACGTATACAAAAGGACATACGTCGCAAAACAATCCGACTCAAACAGGTTAAATGCCTCGAACATATATAGTATACATTTGGTCAACCAATAAAAGAAAGGAAAAAACAGAAAAAAGAAAAACAATGAGCGAAGCCGTTGACCTTGGTCATGTCCTTTTCGTTGCTGCGAACAAGCCAACGCTAAGGCTGACGACTAGGATACAGTGAAATAGAAAAGAAACATTGAACTCCTCAGAACAAATTAACGCGACCTTTCATCATATCTTTAAGCATGGTCGCTTCCTTACTTTGTTTAAAAAGAACTGCTGCAGATTTCTCCAGTCATTTTTCTGCGTCGACAGTTTTTTTTGCCAGCATCTCAGGCGTGCAATCGCAGGCATGAAGTCTCAGTGAATTTGATCCGCGAGTTCTTTGGCTTTATTTCGAGCGTGGACGCTTACAAAAAGACAAGCGTTGCAAAACAATCAGATTCACAAGGTTCAATGCCTGGCACATTGTACCTTTCTTTAAATATTCATGAGAAGAAGAGTACGTACAGAAAGAATAAGTACAAGGGCGTCGACCTAGATCATGCCTGGTTCGTTGCTACGGATAAGAGAACAGTAGAATGGACAATTAGGATGTGCAGAATCCGAATAAAAACACTGAGTGTATCGAAAAATGGTTACGTGAGCTTACATCATGCAGTCAAGCGTGGACACGCATTTAGCTTGTTGTAAAAAAATACTTTCTGATCATTTTGCCGGTTAGATAGTTTTAGATGCCAGATTCTGAACATCGGAGGTGTCGTATACAGACTGGCTCCTTAATCGGCTTATTCCACCACCGAAGGCAGTCTCTCGTCGAAAAAATAAGCATTTCTTGGCTTTAGCAACCGCAAGACTCGGAATATGATCCTGGCAGATGTTAGTTCTACTGTGACAGTGTTTTGCAAACAGATCACTGAGAGTATTGGTGTCAACGTCAAAGTTTATTTCACCAAAGAACTTGTGGATAGTTTTCAGGGCTAAAAGCTGCCTGAGGCAGCTTGTCTTAGTCCCTAAAGACCCTTTACAATTTTGGGGTGTGGGGAGAGCAGCCGAGAAAAACGAAACGAATGAGTACACAAAAGTGGGTAGGCCATGGGAGGCGTTGCCATTAAGGGGAAAAAAGCACAGATGCGAAAGGAAGGAGTCAGCGGGTAGCTATCAATGTTGTGAAAAAAAAGTTTTACCAGAGATGCTCAACATCAGCGGTCGGATCTTCAAGTGGTGCTTACTGACGTTGTCAAGGTTACAGGGGGCTTCAGCACACGTGATACCGAGGAAAGTGGACATCTCGCGTGCTGCCAGTATACTGTCAGGGAGCACCATGTTAGGAAACGTGAGTAGCGCTTCTCGTAATCCGATGCATTACACACAGATTCGAACGCTCTTCACGTTTTGCGCACTGCTCGTTCTCCCTAATGGCACTTCATTAGAGACGCCATCAGCAAGCTTACATCTGTCTCTGCTGCCAGAGGTGATTCTTTTATATCTATCATATGGTGGTTTCGGGACGTCAAACCCCCCTTCCCCCCATGTCAATCATCAATGATTCTTTCATACCACGGAAAAGATGCAAGAAGAACATCAAGTCGTTAGGCGTGCGCCTATAACTTTGAAGACGGTTGTTAAGTCGCCGTGTTATGTCACTGTCGTATCTGATGGAAGCACACTGACCGAGTGCACAATATTCAGCTCACTTCGTTCGCAAGCTATACCTTTCCCTGTAAAGTGCACCATGGAAAGATGAGAAAATAAAAAAGCTATACGGGAGTTCCTTAATGCAGACGCTATAAAACATAGTCTGCTCTCTGGAGGGACACTTCGTCAGTGTCATGTCATCACCCGTGGAGGATATGTCTTACAAAAATGCCCTCAGACGCTTTTCTTCTTCTTGTGTACATGTCGGCCTAATGGCACCATTCCAAATTTACTGCGTACTGTACGTGGGATGGCAGATGTTACATCCGGTGGGCTCAATACTGCCCGTGCCTGCACTTCGTAAAGTCCGGTACACGAGGTTATTACCGCTTGCATGCTTTAGTGCAGATAGCAAACTTGCACGGAGAAATAAAAGATTCAAGGACTAACCTATGCAATGCATAACCAGACAGCGTCATTCCCATTACTATTATTCATCTGTTCTCTTTTTGTTCATGCATGCGAATACCAGAGGTTCATTAGAAAAAGTTTCCACTTGTAAGTCAGCCATCTACACGGTCATGACATACACGGTCATTTATTTGCATATACCCGCATATCAGTCAGAGGAGAGCGAACACAATCATCCCCGTTATCAGCGCCAAAAATAAGAGATTCAACAATGCACGATCCTTATATGGGATTATAACTGCACAAGCAAGTTTTCCATATTAAAGCCCAATCACTAATTCATCGGTCAAACATCTTAATCCAACCCAAATAAAATACATCATTTGTGCCACCAGAAATATTCACCTTATCTATATCTATCTATCTGTCTATCTATCTATCTATCTATCTATCCATCTATCTATCTATCTATCTATCCATTCATTGATCCATCCATCTATCCATCTATCTATCTATCTATCCATATATCTATCTATCTATCCATCTATCTATCTATCTATTTAGAATGTGCTTACCATACTCTACAAGGCCGCTGACGTCAACAAACGCATTCCAGTTCATGATGGCTCTGGCTCCATCGCAGTAACACACTTCGCCATCAGCTGCCCAAGAAGTGAAGCATTCTGCCGCATGATTACCGACATTTCATAGAGGACACCACTTCGTTACCGAAGGAATGGATGCACGCGTTGCACGGAATACCTGAGCGGTCCCTCGCGGTTGGAGGCTTCCGGTTCGCACAGGTGATTTTTCTCGCCAGGAGGTCGTCAAGCCGCTTTGGCACTCCCCGCAATGTCGTGCAGCACGACAGTCATGTCGTCGCTCTATGCGAGGAGACGCGTGCCGAGCAAACGCGTCCCCCCCCCCTCTTCTTACTTTTTTTCTTTTTTAACCAGTCAAGTGGTGCCTCGAGATCGTAAGCTATAGCCATCAATCTAGCACCTCCTCAAATCTCATTCATATGTCTAAAAACAGTCTGATTAGTTGAATCATTGAGGCTCACTCAAACTCAAATGCAGTCATTATTCTGATTGAGTCTGGGTCAGAATATTCTGTTGAGTTTGAATACGAGTGAGTCCGGTACAAAAAGTGTTTTGTGAGTCTGAGTGCCAATGAGTTCGGTACAGGAATATTTTAGCAAGTCTGAGTCCGAGTGGGTCCTATAGGCAAAATATATTTCTGGAAGGAATCTGTGTGATTTTCAGTTTTTATCATTTTTACGCCCTCCAGTTCTATCTACTCAACTTCAGGATTACTATCAAAGTTATCTCAACTCGTGTTTTAAATCAAATATAGAGAGATAATTATTTTAACGGGGAGCTGGAGAGGTTTGCCTGGTTTTTCATTTGACAGGCTACCCCAGGTGCCGGGCGATAACAATGATGTATACAATAATAAACACACAACACATACAGTTACATACACGCATAACAGGCGCTTAACACATACAGTCCCTCACACGCACTGCACTGTTTACAACGTTTCGTTCAAGCCTGTGGCCCGCAAGGATGTTAGTAGCACTTTTGTGGAGTCAAACGAACTGGAGCCGGTCTACCATGGGCCTAGAATATTTTTCAACTCCAAATTTAAGCGCTTGTGTTGCGCTTGTGTTGTGTGTTCTTTGTAATAGTAGCTGCGCTTCCTAGCAAGATGGCTCCGAATTAGTGTCCTGTTGTATTTTTAAGGCCATCTTGAGAGACTGTCTCTCTGATGCGTATATCGTGCACTCACAGAGGGCATGTTTGATGTCTTCAACGACGTTACATTGGGCCCAAAATGCTGAGTCGGACAGTTCAATATTGTTCCTGAAGTAGTTCGTATATGCTACGTTTAATCTGGTGCGCTGTAAACACGTTTCTTCTTGCCTGTTGAGATTTCGCGGCATCCTGAAGTCACACGATGGATTGATCTTGTACAACCATACGGTTGGCTAGGTACTGTCCAGAGGAATCGCTGTAGGCGCCAGGCGTGTGCCGACACTAGCGTTGCGTTTAAGTCAAGTCTACTCACTGTACTTCAGCGCACTAGTATCTTAGCTGTATACGTCTATATTTTTTAATCCAACGCTTGAGTTTAGACTTCCTCAGTTCCCCTGCAATTTTTGACACTGGAGGTTCTTGATAAAGATATCTCGCAGAAGTCATTTTTTTTTTGCTAAAAAATGTTGTTGATGGATTGCAACCACTGACAACTCGTACTTGAAGGTATACGAGTTCCAATTATGTGAACTAGAGCACCGAATGAACAAAATGCTTGGGGGATCCTTAAGCTTCGCCTTTAAGAGTTGAACGCGATAGCGTACGTTATCCTGTCTCTAGTGACCATTTATTGCTTACTTCTTATTGTATGATGTTACTCTGAGAGTTCAAATTGTGGATTACTTCAATTTAATTTATTATGGTGAGAGTGGCTTGTCTCAGTGACGTTTTCGTACATGACTGCATTCTCTGTAATGAGTAGCATGCTTTCAACCACGAACAATCACGCGGGAATAAGCACAGTAACGTGTGTGCCTTTTGTAATAGGTGGCCGGCTTTAAACACAGATCGTTATGATAGTCGCATCATCCGACGTCCAATGGCAATGTACGCTTGTACGACGCAATATTACACGTTGTATTGTGAAGCCTCTATAAAGGACGCATGTGTTTGTAAAAAATGAACGTTATCTTCACTGAATTTACAAGCAGAAGTTACTTTCACTGTGTTTTCTAGAAGATAGGCGCCTGCGTGGTAGAACACCTTCATGCGACGCAAACCGCTTGCGTTCGATCCTCACTCGGGCTCGAATTTTTTATCATTTATTTTATTTACATCTTTCTCAATTTCGTGTCATAGACAAGATGGTTTTTCGCTCACTACCAACGACACCAACTCAGACGCCAAAATTTGTGCTAAACGAGAGCTTTGACGCTATCGCGTTAATAATGAAGTTAAAGAGCACTAGAACAATGGTTGAGAATTCTAATTATACGCTAACTGACCCATGGGTGGAGACACTCAGACACAGGTAGAGCCGCAAATATGAGTGTGAGACTGAGCTAGTAATATTTTGGTGAGTTTCAGTGTGAATGAGCTCGGCTGAAAAAAAAAAGTTTTTTTTTGAGTCTCAATCTGATTGCCAAAACTTTTAGTGAGTTTGAGTCCGAGTTAGCCCAAAAAGCCGAATTTATATGATGAATGAGTCTCAACGAGCTGCACATTATTTGCCTACCTATGGTCCCATCGTCGCCCTCCCACTAACAGCCCCTCCCCTGTCTGCGTACTGTCTTCCTCTTTCCCTGTCTTAATCTCTGATCTTCTTGCACCCATATGGGCTGAGGTAATCTCACCGTGGCGGTCATTCATGCTACCCTAGTGCTGCAGAAAGCGTATTTATACTTATTTTCATCTATATACATATATCTCTCCGTGACTTCCCCCCATAGCGACACTCTTGCCAACACCCTCGTCACGGCAAAACCACGCAAGCATAACTATACAGTTAATCTTCATCGCGGTTTAATAACAAAAAGAATGCGCAGTGCTACACGATCACACATCCTGCTTGTCAAAGGAAGGTTTAACAACCGTTCCATTTTATATAACTATTTCAAGCCAGCGTTTTCGCTTGTTTCAACGACGACAAGGTTCACCTCTTTACGAAATTTCTGCGGTGTTCGTTGTTGACGTTTTTTTTTCTAACCGTGAAAACAAAAAGCGAGTGCCAGCACAAAGGCTGTGTGCGGTTGCTTAACAGCGGTTCTCGTTGCTTTTTTCACGGCATCGCCCTTCACGCTCGCTTATGTGTTCTGTAGTAGCGTGAAGACTAAACGTGCTTCTTGCGCTGTCTGTCTGCCTCCTTCTCACTCCGACTCACTCCGAGTCATTTGAGAGTAGCATTAGATATCACTGGTAATAAAGTGAACAGGGGTGAGTGAGTGAGTGAGTGAGTGAGTGAGTGAGTGAGTGAGTGAGTGAGTGAGTGATTGCACCCTTATTATAGTCCAGTGCAGGCGCCGAGGATGACCCACGCCACCCGGCTACTTTTACCTGGGGACCGGTAGGTCTAGCCTAACAGCCTCGTCGCGGGTGCTGTGAACAGCCAGAATGTGAAGCATCTGCAAAGAATATATTGTATAGAATTGTATTCAGTTTCGAGGTTGTTGTTGTTGTGTGTGTGTGTGTGTGTGTGTGTGTGTGTGTGTGTGTGTGTGTGTGTGTGTGTGTGTGTGTGTGTGTGTGTGTGTGTTGCTGGACAGTTACATATGCAAAGAAGTATATATGTAAATTAATGGAAATAAAAATAAAATAACGCGGCTTTCTGTACCTTGGTAGAATAGAGTATATCTCACTGTGAACAGAACCACGGCGCGTATTGAAGCACGAAGATGAGATGAAGAGAGAGATATGGAGCGTGACAATACGTTTGGGGCAAGAGGGAAGGTATAACGACCGCGAAGAGAGGGTTGTTGCGGGAGGGTGACGATGAGAATGAGGAGAGGCTACATAGATGGCTAGCTGATGCTCTCGAGGTTACACGTGAGGGGACAAAAAAGGGAGGGAGGGGGTAAGCGTCTGCTCGGTTCGCGTGTCTCCGCTTAGAGCGACGAGATGACAATCCTGCTTCGTCCTACACGACATTGCGGGTACAGTCGAAGTGGCTTGACGACTTCCTGGCGAGAAAATCACCTGTGTGAACCGGAGGCCTCCAACCGCGAGGAACCGCTCAGGTATTCCGTGCAATGCGTGCCTCCATTTCTTCGTTAACGAAGTTGTGTACCTGTATCCTCCACGATGTGTCGGTAATCATGCGGGAGAATGCTTCACTTGTTGGGCAGTTGATGGCGAAATGCGTTACTACGATGTAGCCAGAGCCACCATGAACTGGAATGCGTTTAATCGCGTCAGCAGCTCTGTGGAGTACGGTAAGCACATTCTAGATAGATAGATAGATAGATAGATAGATAGATAGATAGATAGATAGATAGATAGATAGATAGATAGATAGATAGATAGATAGATAGATAGATAGATAGATAGATAGATAGATAGATAGATAGATAGATAGATAGATAGATAGATAGATAGATAGATAGATAGATAGATAGATAGATAGATAGATAGATAGATAGATAGATAGATAGATAGATAGCGATAGATAGATAGATAGATAGATAGATAGATAGATAGATAGATAGATAGATAGATAGATAGATAGATAGATAGATAGATAGATAGATAGATAGATAGATAGATAGATAGATAGATAGATAGATAGATAGATAGATAGATAGATAGATAGATAGATAGATAGATAGATAGATAGATAGATAGATAGTGTTCTGGATAGTACCAAGTAATCAATTTCGTTGAGGCTAGATTACGGCCTATGTTCGCCAACCCTTAGACTACCGTCAGGGTTTTTAAAAGGACACTTCCCTACTGAGTAATAATTACCTTCAATGACCCTGCATAGCAGAGGTTGTAATTCTTGGCGCTTACAACAAGGATGATTGCGTTCACTCTCTTTTGATAGTTAGGTGGACGCGGTTACCTAAAACATATAAAAGCAATTAAATGACCGAGTATGCGCTTGCATAACTGACGAGTGTAAAACGTCTTCTAACGAGTCCCTCGTCCTCGTAAGCGCTGACAAAAAGAGAACAATTGAAAAAAACGTCGCGCAAGTGACACTGTCTGGTTCTGCGTTGCAAAGATTTGTCTTTGGATATTTTAATCTTGCGTGCGACTTTGTTATCGGCAATAAAGCATGCATGCGGCACTATCTAGTGTTGCGGAAGGTACCAAGCGCAAGGATGAGAGTAATGGGCCCGCCAGTTGTAACATATGCCATCCGTACAGTACGCAATAAAATCTAGAACGCCTCCATTAGGCAGACATGTTTACACTACAAAAACAAAAACAAAATTTGAGGACCTTCGTAGTTTTCATTACGTCATCCTCGCATGGTCGACATTAGGAGGCAAGCAGGTGGTACATAAACAGTGCTGACGAACGAAGCACGTTGCGTAAGACCCTTCAAAAGTGCACTCAGTGAGCCGTCATCAAATACGACAGTAACATAACACGACGACCCAGCAACCATTTTGTAAGTTATATAAGCATGCCTTACAACTTCGTTTTGTTCTTGCATCTTTTGCGTGGTATGAAGGAACCATCACTGGCAGCAGAGAGAGATGTAAGTTTTGCTGATGGTGTCTCTAACGACGCGCCGTTAGGAAAAACTGGCTGTGTGTAAAACGTGAAGAGCTTTCGCATTTGTCTGCAGTTTGTCGGGTTACGAGAAGTGATACCCACGCATCCCATCACGACGTCCGGTGACAGTATGGCAGCACACGAGATGCCAACTTTCTTCGTAGTAAAAAAAAAGTGTGAGAACAACCAGGACGAGACAGATGAAACAGTATCAATGCTGCCCTCTTTCATCTGTCTCGTCCTCATTGTTTTCACACCGTTTTTCACTATGAATGTGTACCAGCAAGCTCTAGTTCACTCTCTTCTCATTTCCACATTTTTGCGCGTCACGCGTACTCAAGTCTCCTATAATCGTGACAGCGCTGAAAAGGTAGCTTATGGCGTAAGAACGAAGAAAGGAAGCGGGAAAAGACAAGAGAGCAGCAGAGATGGTATTTTTCTACTTCCTTGATTCGTAATACAGCAGTAACCTCTCGGCACTTTCTCTTCCCCAGACGCTCACATCAGCCACATACTCGTCGACATTGTCGACTTGCAGGTGGCTGTGGGAAGCGTACAAAAAGTTCTCGAATTATTCATTTCTTGGGCTTCCCTCCACAACCAGATCCTATTCGCGGTCTGACTGCAGAACACTGTCACTACTGAACAAACAAATGACAGGAACACATTTCGAGTCTTGCGGTTTCGAAAGCCTGCAAGGAACGTGTATTCGTTCTAGGAACGAATGCTTTCGGTGCTGGAATAAGCCGATTACGAATCCATTTGCATAAGACAGCTTGAATGTTTAGATGCTGCCATCGAAAGCAATCCAAGCGACAAAATTATCAGAGGGTGTCGTTGCTATTTTTTAACGAACTGAACACGTCACCAAGCTTGACTGCATAATGTAAACTCACGTGACTTTGTTCCTATCTCCTCACAGTTTTTCTTCCAATTCTACGGATCCTAGTT
Organism: Rhipicephalus annulatus; assembly: GCA_013436015.1. Taxonomy (NCBI): domain Eukaryota; kingdom Metazoa; phylum Arthropoda; class Arachnida; order Ixodida; family Ixodidae; genus Rhipicephalus; species Rhipicephalus annulatus. The sequence goes on along the minus strand of WOVY01012126.1, from coordinate 366,054 downwards.
GTCAATCCTTCTGTTCCCTTGTCCGTAACAACGAACGAGACATGACCTTGGTGTACGGCCTTGTCCTTATTCCTTTTGTACCCACTTTTTTTTTCTCATGAATTCTTGAAGAAAGGTACATTGTGCGAGGCATTGAACCTTGTGAATCCGATTGTTTTGCTACGTTTGTATTTTTGTAAGCGTTGCTGCTCAAAATAGAGCCAAAAGAACCGCGGATCGAAATCACTGAGATTGCATGGCTGCGTCTAAGATTGTTATACCTTTACATGACGCGTGTAGCAGCCGTCAAACTTCTACGTTTTTATGCATTACTATTTATTCAGATGGTGGTTGCCGAAAAACAAAGATCTCTCGCTCGAAATCATGATCTATATTTTCTTCCATTTAAGTTGACAGGTTGATAGCAAGGCTAAGGTGTTTGTTTATATTTTTGTAAAATAACAAATTATAATTGCGGCTATATATCTATGAGCTCTCCAAGAGCATATATTTCGAGACGTGTCGTGCTGTTCCCTAGGGCTGCTCTGTATCGTTCCTATGTAGTTACCTTCTGAAGCTATCCATCAGAAGAAATTGAGCGTTGGGCATTTTTCTACAGAAATAGTCAGATAGAAAACAAATAAAAGGCAAGGACGTTAACTAGACTATTGTTAGTTTGATACCCTACATTCGGGTACAAAAACAAGGGCATAAAAAATATAAAAAGCTATAAAACGTGAATGTACCAAATTACGCAGTACGTGGGCTAGGTCCTGTAAGTGCGTTGGGAGCTACGCTTCCGAGCATCTTGGGAGACGCAAACTTCTTTTCACTTGCGTATTTCAAGTAGTCGAATATTCTACTGCTTTTCTGAAAATAAATGACGGCGCTTGCAGCACTGAAGTGTCATCAAAAAGGTGAATAAATATTAAGACACAGAGAAGAAATTGTATAACACCACTGGTTATGCTATCGAACAAAACTTAATCACATCAGAAAGTGAATATATACCCAACAAGAACAAGTTCCGCACATTCGCACCCTTCCTAGGTGCTAACACACACCGATATTGCCTACTCATCTTTTACCCTGCTTCAAAGACACCCAGATATTTAAGTGACAGTTCTTTGCCAAAAATGTTTAATGACGGCTGACTGATGCCTTGGATTGTCTTACCTGAATATTGAATGCTTTAAGGATTTCACCTGTGGCGTGACGGCAGTGTGAGAAGCATCTCCGTCTATGTAAAGAATGCTCCACAACCACACGTGGCAATGCGCAGAGCCAAATGCGCGAATCATCTTCCTTTTGAGAACGACTGGTGCTGCCTCAAGCGTACGTTGATTCAGCGACCTTTCTCGCCCACAAATATCCGCTCACAAGAAAATGGAATGCAACGTAAAGCGATCGTCTTACACGGAACAAGATTAGCTTGTTTCTTGTTTGCCTTAGTTTGGCGTTAAGATTTTGCGAATTTCTTCTAATACTTTTTGTTTGTTTGTTTGTTTGCTTGCTTGCTTGCTTGCTTGCTTGCTTGCTTGCTTGCTTGCTTGCTTGCTTGCTTGCTTGTTTTTGTCCTTTATATAGCAATCCTCATAAGCAATGCCATGATTATTTATGTTACAATTATGTGTTCGTTCCGCAATTTGTTATTTTACTTCAATTACTTTATTGCTTATTATATTTGTCACGTCACCTGATGCGTTCGTTCACACTGTATTCAACGAGCTCTTTTTTAGGACTTCTAGGACAATAGGCTAGTTTAATTGCTTTTCATATTCACTTCGTCTTTTGCTTTGAACTTGAGTCATTTCGTATCTATGTTAAAGTTCTGTATCAACTTTTGCACGTCCTTACCCCAAGGCGTTTTACATGATGTAGAAGGGGTTGGCAAGATCCGATGCGGTGACCATAGAATAGTAAGAGCTCCCATTCACATAAAATTTAAAAACACAATGACATATACTGATACGCAAGAAGCCAGTTGATGAGCTAGCGGTGTGGGGGAAAGTACAGAAATTTGTAGTCTCGCCTCAGAATAGATTCGAGGCAATAAACGAGGTAAATGACGTTAGCGTTGACACAATGAACGGCAATCTTACTGGTATCATCAAACAGTGTGCAATGGAAGTCGGAGGTACAGCCACATGACAGGACTCTGGCAAAGCATCCCAGGAGACGAAAAATATCGTTAAGAGGCGACAAACAGTGAAAGCCTCAAATGAAACTGACAATATAGAGCTAGTGGAGCGTTCAAAGTTAATCAATAGGCGCATGGTAGCTAAGATCAGAAGGTATAATATAGAGAGAATTGGGCAGGCTGTAAAAACCATCAGAAGCCTAAAATCTGCGAAGGCAAACTTGGGCATATGCAATATTCGGATGTATGCATTAAGGGACAAGAACAGCAATGTGGTAACCAATATGGATATGATAGTTGAGGTGGTGAAGGAGTTCTACATAGAGCTGTACAGAAGCCTATGAAACTGTACGAAGCTGTAAGAAACAATTAGGATGATATTGTAATAAAAAATAGCCCAGAAGAATTCGACATTCTATCAGTAATGACAGGAGAAGTCAGGAAAGCCCGAGAAGGAATGCAAAGAGGCAAAGCCGTTGGTGGGGGTAAACTAACAACAGACCTACTGGAAGATGGCCGAGAAATTTTTTTGGAAAAACTGACCACCTTATATACTAAGTGTCTCTTGACGGGAAGGGTATACCAAAATCTTAAAAGAACACTAACATCATACTATTTCACAAGAAAGAATGCATCAAGGACTTGAAAAATTACAGGCCGATCAGTTTACTGTCCATTCTCTACAAACTAAGTACAAAATTAATACCTAATATTATTAAGGTGACATTAAAATTCAATAAATTAAAGTAACAAGCATAATTTCGCACAGGCTACTCCACAATATACCATATTCATACTATCAATCAGGTAATAAACAGATGCACGGAAAACAGCCAACCTCTGGAAGAAATCTACATAAGACACTTCCACCTCTATATGTGCACCTGGTACAGAGAATGACATTACACGAGAAATGATTGATTATTACATAAGGGTTCAACTTACAATGTATGTAAGTGACTTTACCAAACAATCTTAGATACACATTTTTATTCGTGCCCTTATATATTTAGGTTCATCGCTTGGTTAGCTAACGCCGTCTACAACATTCCCAATGTCGCTCTGCCTATACGAGTGCCGGTGTGACGCTTGTGTTTTCAAGTTTCTGGTTTATATATCCGCTGTACCCGCAAGCCAGTGGGAGAGTTAATAATGGTGCCCTTTGTCCTTGGGTTTTCTCCAAATGATTCGGTCTCCCAACTCGAGTGCCACTTATTTCTTATTCTTTCAGCGCTCCCGTGTGTGAGTTCACAATATCAGTTTCACGGTTTAAACAATTCTTTAGAATTCCAGGGGTGACTTTTCGGTATTTATTTTTCACACCAATGCGTATGCTCATTCAGACATACACCGGTCCTGCGGTCTTAAATTCTTGTTCTTTTTCATGACATCAGCAGCGGAGTGCATTTATTGCAGGCCTGTCTTACTTTGATAA
>WOVY01012126.1:302500-357500 GCA_013436015.1 Rhipicephalus annulatus | reverse complement strand
CACAAGTACGAGCGGACTCAAATATTTATTTTCCAGGAAGTTCAGATTACGAACCTCAACAGCTTCAAAATTACTTTTCTACCAGACCGAAAGTAAGGGAAACAAAATTTTCCGTGATACTCAACATTCGAATGATGGCTTAACGACTGCAGTACTTGAGTTCTCGTAGAGCAGCATTAGTATGCAATCGCATCGTGAAACTGCCTTCGTTAGCTAGCAAGTATGATTTCAAGGGCCGTGCGCTCTAATAAGGCAACTTCACGTTGTTAACTTTCTCGCTTGCTTTGCAAACAGTATAGCGAGAAATATTCTGAAATGCTTAGGTATGCGCTTACAAGTTGTCCTTCTCAAGATCTTCTTCCAACGCTTCTCACTTAGCTCCTCGTTGCCCTCTTAGTTAAAAAGATTCATTCTCTCGAAAACATATTTCATATTCATGAAGTGAGTTTGCACTTTAGCTCGAACACAAGCTTCTTTAAAAGTCGCACTCGCGGTTGTTGTACGCCGCGATTCCTGCATGGGACCTTCAAAGTACCAGTTACACACCCTCTCAAATGCAATCGGCTAACAATTGCATTATGCATGAGCGTGAGCTAAATGGCATTTGAGCATTTCAGACGAGGTGGTGAGGGCGATCGCAAGCCGCGCTATCTCCATATTAATTCATGTCACCGTCGTCATAGTCATGCAACATGAACACCAGCGTGCGAACGCGGACGAGTATATTGAAGGAACGTTAACACAAATTTTTGAGGTCTATATATTCACTTTGTTGTACGTTTCACTCAAATAAATGAAATAAACATCGTGTATTATTACGCGTGAATTTCATTTTTAAAGTTGGTCCCGAAACGCTGTGTCTTGAGGCATAAAATATAGGGTCACGCGACAAAAATATTTGACCGTGGTTCATAGCACTATCAGACGGATTGACTGACTTACAAATCGACTAACCGACTAACTAATTCACAACTAACCTGCCTACCTACCTTCCTGGCTAACTAAATAACTATCTAAGCTTGCGCATGTTTTACCAGGCAGTGCTTGCATGTTGCTAATCACAACAATGAAAGAAATAAGCCAGAGAGCCACAGAGGCTACGGAGCTCGACTGATGAATTATAATCATTGTCACTGGGCCACGCCTCTTTTCATAATAACAGGTCCAGCATCAGTGTTTGCTTGAGCATTTGCTGCTCGCGAACGATTCTAGCGCAGGAGAATTTTTTTCTTGTTTTTCATGTGAACAGTAGTCTTGTTTTCTTTTTTTTTTTCAAAACAACTTTACCATACCAAATTACCAGCATGTCTGACACCTCTCGCTATCTTTATGATATACTAGAGTGCAACGACGCGCCCTTTATACAGTACAAAAAGTATTTCGCAGTGTACGATACGAGATTACCTTTCCACCAGCGACCTGAACACGAACCCGAGTTCATGTTCTTTTCTTCTTTAATATGTAAGGGTTGCTTCCCATTCTCCGACCGTTTTTGCTACTGATGGGTCACACGTTGCTGTGGCCATTCCTTGCGAAGCCTTTAGAGCGTTCGTTTGTTCTTCGGTTTCTATCTCTCATACGTTGACCTTTCGGATATGGAGATCCTGCGCATGACATTGATGTTAATTGTTGTTTTTTTTTAATTCTCGAGAACATTTAGGACCACAAACAAGGAGGAAAAGAAGAAGGGAGCGGGTGATGTCTAGAGAAAGGGCGCAGCGCACACACCTGAACATAACAGACTAGAGTGAAGATAGTATGATGCGCAAGCAACGTACAGTTTAAAGTCTCTTCGTTCAAGCACTTTCTCCGAGATACTGAATAGCTCAAGAGTTCACTATTATTGTAATTTTTTTTTACCATTTTGCATTTGTCGATAAAACGACACAATGTTTCTCACGTCACTTCTGTTTTTGCAGGGCCGAGTCAGCCCAATGACAGCAGTTAGTTTTCTCGAGATTGAGCTTGTGGCTTGTTTACAAGTTCACCCTAGGCATACCGTGCATTGCATCTGAAGCTGCGTTATTGGTATAAACGGGATAAACGAGCTGGTGATTCACAAAACAGTTTGTATTTATTTGATAACGCTTCATTTAGGACATTCTACCTGGCCGAAAGGTCGTCTATCACGCTTCCGGATCAGTCGCTGTCTCCAAGTATTTTTCTATTATTTTTAAATATGTCAAAAGAAGGAAACACTTCCGGAGCGCAACGTACATTCAATGTACGCGTACAAATGGCAGCCTGAGAACGCCAAGGCGTCGTTAGCGGTGCTGGACTCGTTAAAGTTGAAGCCATGAAGATTGATATTACGTAAGGCTAGTTACGTACAAGTGACATGGGTCGAAAGTGAATGCAATCAGTGGGAATTAACTTGATTCTGTGGCATCTCAAAACCAGTCAACTGCGAGCCGGCATGGTTTTCCTTTCAACACACACGCGTTAACTTTGTTTTCTATTTTATCTCTAATCATTAGGTGTACAGTAACCGAATTCTTGAAGCTATTCACGTGTAACTGGAACAAAACCACTAATGCTCTCATTAAGATCACGGATTGGGCCAGGACCTCAGCACTAACAAACTACGCAAATTAGGTGCTATTGCTAGCAACGATGTGTAGCACCCCTTTTCTATTAACGCTTTTTGGGCATACGCCCTCCGTATGTCCTGCTATATATTGTCGCGTTATGTAATGTGACAGAGACCTGTAACTGGAAGTCAGCAGAACGTCAGGCTAGTCCAATCACTGGTTTGTTTGTTTGTTTGTTACCCGTAATCACTGGCTTGTTTGTTTGTTTGTTGTTTGCTTGTTTGCTTGTTTGTTTGTTTGTTTGCTTGTTTGTTTGTTTTTGTTTGTTTGTTTGTTTGTTTGTTTGTTTGTTTGTTTGTTTGTTTGTTTGTTTGTTTGTTTGTTTGTTTGTTTGTTTGTTTGTTTGTCTGTTTGTTTGTTTGTTTGTTTGTTTGTTTGTTTGTTTTCCTGGACTCATGGCTCACACCAACTCAGGGGTATTGGCCAAGAAAGCGTAGTGCATTTTTTCTGTGAGCATTATAACTATGTGTAATGCATTTGTATTATAATACGACTAATGTAAGAAAAAAACACATAAAAAGAGAGCAAACAAAAAATATAAAAGCCAAGTTGAGAAATTTTGAGATATCAGGTGTTGTGATTGCTACCCAGCTGCGTTTACTTCACCTCACCACTTAAAATTTTTTGTGTGTAATAAATAATAATTATTTGATTGAAGATTATAAAGGTGTACGTTTGGATGCCTGAATATAATCGCAAACGGCATTGAAATCATCTCTGTGGCAATGTCCCAAAACTGAGGCACCAAAGCTTAGTGCAGTGTCCGCCGTCAATCTAACGCCTATTTTCAGAAATGGAATAACTAGAAGCCTTTTTCGAAATATAGCGTATCGGCGACAATACAAAAAATAGTGTTCTATTGATTCTATTTCTCCGCAGAATGCGCAGAGGGGCAATATTGTCTGACAAACTCTGTATATACAGGTTTAAGGGGGAGGGGGAACACGACATCGGAATTTAGTAATTAAAACTTCGAGCTTTCTGGACTGGCTCCAGTGGGGTTGCCATGGAAACTTGAGGTGGTTATATTCTGTCCATGTAGTTATTTTTTTATCATATCAGTGCAAATTGCTGATTTTTGATATCTTATTGCTGTAATAAATTCAACATCTGGCAGTATGGATAAATTTGGGTCATCAAGTGTGGCTCGTGCTAAGGAATCAGCCAGATCATTTAATCTCAATCCACAGTGTCCCAGAACCCATAGTCACCTCAGGAGTCTCAACTGCGGGGGCACTAATGTTCTGAATGTCCTTAGAATTCGAGAGTTCTCAGAAGCTGTCAGAGCTGCACAAACTGAAAGATAATCGGTCATTATGACTACGTTGTTTTGATTTGACGAAAGTTTTCGAAAAGCTAAAATAATCGCCACCAGCTCCGCTTCAAAAACTGGAGTAAAATCAGGCAGTCTCACTGAGAAGGACCAGTCAAGCGAATCAGAGGTAATGCCTACACCTGCCTTTTGATTATTTACTGAAGCATCTGTGAAGATTATAATTTTAGTTTCTGCATGCTCCGAGTAATCTAATTATATGTTATTTAAAAATTTGAGAGATCGTAACGTGGCGTTTTGGAAGAAAATATTATCATATTCAATTATAACAAGACCATTCGTTTAGTTTCAATTACATTTGTAATGTAATTACAAATGTAATTACATTAGTTTCAATTACATTTGTAATGTTCACATTTATACTTTGTAGATGCTTTTGTACAAACATTATCTGGGGTGTGTAAAACCATGGCCAATGAGCAAGAACGAAGGCGTCTGGGTTTGCGATAAAAGCATATTGAGATCTTCTTGCCGGTAAGCTATAAAATTTTAAAAATGCTTGTACTGTCAAAATGCGAAATCGACAAAGTAGTGTAGGCAGGCGCGCTTCCTGGTACAGTACGTTGATAGCCACAAACCTAGGGAGTCCCAGACACATTCGCAGAGCTTCTCGCTCCAAGACAACTAGAGGTTTCGTTTTATAAGCAGGGCCACCCGAGAATAATATGCAGCCGAATTCTATGATGGGGCACATATACGTCTTGTACAACGTTATCAAGGTGTGCCTCCGTAACCCATATTTCCGGTTACATAGCTTGTACCGTAAGCCTGAGGCCCGTTGTGCCTTGGTAGGTATATACTCTATGTGTGGACTCCAGTTAAGTTTGTCATTATAAATGATTCCCAAATATTTTACAGAGTCTATTTGCTGGATATGTTCCAGTTTTTATAGCATTGAAATTGGGTCTGCAAGCGGAAACTTCAAGAGAACACTTTTGTTGACATTTAACGATAATGAAATCGACTGCAACCAAATTTCTAACACATTGATATATCTTTGTAATTTAAGTTATAGTGAGTAAATATGGACCGGGCTAACTGGCGGAACATGGGAGAGGCCTTTGTCCTGCAGTGGACGTAGTCAGGCTGATGATGATGATGATGATGAGTATATATCACAGTCAGCAGCAAAGAATGCGATGTCATCAGCATAAATGTAGACTGTAACTTCTTGTTCTGTTGGAATCGTGCTCATTAAAGAGTTAAATAACACTGGAGATAAGACTGCTTCTTTGGGAAACTCCGCGTGTTTGTTTAAATCTAGATGAGGAACATCCATCTTTGACGCAGTAGAATTCTTTTGGTTTTAAAAATTCTGCCATCCACTCAATAAAATATTGTGGGAAATTCAATCTCTTTAACGTATTTAACAAAATGAAGTGCCCCCCACTGTCTTACGCCTTGGCTATGTCAAGCGTTACTAAATCAGCGTATTGCCTTCTGTTTCGAGCGAGCTGTATTCGGCTCTCCAAACCGGCATGGTCACACCAAATAGAGAAATCGCTACGAAAGCCGATTTGATTCGGTTTTATTACTAAATTGTCTGCCATCCAGATACTTACTCGGCCATGTAGGATCCTCTCTACATGACCATGTTTGACCATGTTATATGTTAAAGAGATGGGTCTGCAATCCTACACCTGGAATTTCTAGTATAGGAATGACCTTTGCTATCCTCCAATCCTGCGGCACCCATGAGTTATTTAAGGAGTAGTTTATAACAGTGTCAACGTCACTAGGCGATAAAGTGAACAGACTTTTAATCATGTTTACTGTGATTCCATCTGGGCCAGTAGATGCAGAGAGTAAATGTTTAATCACGTTGGATACTTCAGTCTGTGTCACTTCGTCGAAGTCAGACTTTGTCGTAGACTTGTGCCAGTTGTTTGGCATGACTGAGGTAAATCTGATTTCCAGACCTTTACCGATTGCCTCTAAGGTTGTGGTCATTTCTTGCGCTGACAGATTATCACAAGCTGCATTAACTGGTGATGGCAAGATTTTCCGAGCTCTCATATATCGGAACAGTTCTTTCATATGTTTATGCTTCGACAGGTATTCATAATGTCTTCTGTCATTTTCTTGTTTAGCTTGAGCTACCGTTCTCTTAAAGCCCGCTGCAATGAATTTTTATTTGGCCCAGTTTTGGGGGGATTGGTTATGTAAGAGCTGCTTCCAAGCTGCCTGACGCCGTCGGTGCTCTCTGATACATTCTTCATTCCACCAACGGCTATATACCCTTTTTGTGGATTCAACAGTAAATTCGGCTCTTTTGTAGGATATTTTAATGACTGCGTTTATCTTCAGTGCTTTTGTATCATCGCTCTTTTCCGAGTGAAAAGCCAATGCTGACTTAGATCATTCTTAAATTTAGTGTATTTTACAAATACTCTTATATTTTAACAACATGGAATTATCGGGCAAGAAATTTCAAAACTTATCGGTAAGTGGTCACTGCTGGTGCCACAACCCAGCGCTGTACAACAAGACGTAGTAATAGCCGAACTGGCAAAACTTAAATCTAAGGCCAACCTGGAGTGATTACAAATAAATGTGAAATTCTGACGTTGAGGCACGTCAGGTCATTAGCCATTGTCCACTCCCACAAGCGTTTTCTACTCAGATCAGTTCTAAAACCCCAACTCGTGTGGTGGGAATTAGTCTCCAACTAAAACTTTGTCCTTGCACCACGGCATTGTAGCTAGATCCAAACTTCGTGTGTCTTGAACTCCATTCGGAAAATACATATTAACTAGGGTTAAAGGACTCCAGTTGAATAATGTAATGTCTACTGCCAAAGTTTCGCATTCTGGCGACATATGTTTGTATGAACATTTGACTTTCATACTAATTTTATTATTTATAAAGAAAGCTGCACCCCCACCTCTCGATGGACGGTCTAGTCGAAAAGACCGCAAGTTATTTAACTGGAACAAATTATTTACAGATAGCTGCTAAGTCTCTTGTAATGCTATACTAGGAGCGAATTCAGAAGTAAAGTATACCAAATCCGTAGATGCAGAATAAATTGATCGGTAATACCAATGGAGAATCTTAAGCGACCCTATGGTTTCGAAAGAGCTGCTTCTACTACAGCTTTATCTAGAATGCTTTCTTTCAAAAAATCTCTCTTTGAAAGGCTCTCCTTTTCCTTCAGATACTTTTTGTTCATTGTCTGTTTTGGTGAGTTAGTTTTCCTTGACAGAGGTGATCTAGATCACTTCAGGGACCTAGGGTCCAAATCCATGTCATATGAATCTAATGTATCTGCATCTTTGTCCTCACTTTGGCTCTGTATATCTACTGCAGAGGGTGCTGCAGACGGAGAATATTATGATGCGGTTTCAAATTCCTCATTTCGGCTCTGGACGCCTACTGCAGAGGGTTCTGCAGACGGACAATACGATGGCGCAGTTTCAGATTCACCGTCAACTATTGGTCGTGAACTCTCAACATGTTGGGATACTAGACCTGACTCGCCCGTTGTACCAAATATGCGAGTTATCTGGTTAGCCAGAATTTGAGATAAAGAATCGCAAAGGTTAAAATCCACTGTTCCATGGCTTTTTCTAGAACCTTTTCTACGACCTCCGCGATATACAGGGAAATCGACCCATTCATTTCCGAGATATGTCGTGCTGCAACACTGGCATACCCCTGATTTCTGGCCTGTATTTCCTCCATTGCTGCTCGTCGAGAACAGCGCCTACGCCCTATAATTTCAAGAATTTGTATTTCTCGTGTCTTAGCTGAGCAATCAGGACTATCTTCACAGTGTTGTTTGTTGCAGAAATAACATTTCTTTTCTTAAGCTTTGCAGTCATTTGCTTTGTGGTTGTCACCACACACCCGGCATCTGAGTTCTGACCTGCATCCTTTAATATTGTGACCGTATCGCCAGCACTTCATACCACTCGATATATTAGTGGCCATGCGTTGATTTCGCTTTGGAGATTCGCTCCAGCAAAGGTTACAATTACCGACTCAGTCGGAATCTTCTGCTTCTCTACCAGTCGTGCACACCCTATAAACGGAGATAGCACCAGTCATGGCAAACATCTCTAATACCTCAGACGGGGTCAAGTTAACATCGACGCCGCGAACAATACCTTTCACGCATGCCATATGCGGGAGAATAAATGCGCTCACCGGATTGGTCACGAAACTCGAGCACTTCAGTAGGTCTTGAACACAAAGAAAATCAAATGAAAAACATAGAATACAGCCTCTGCCAAACTAGCGGACCTCTGTGATGCTGTGGAAGTGAGACGTCGCAGGTCTAAGCTCCGCCTGGACCACTTTCAGATTCTTCATCCGAATGAAGCCGTCATTGCTAGAAACGAGGGCAACATGAACTGCGGGGATACCGTTGCGCAAAAACTGATCCACTGGTATCTCCTGCGGCGGAAGAGAAGCAGACCAGAGGAAAGCCTCTGATCCAGGTGAAGAAAACGGCATCTGAGTGCTCTTTCTAGCGCTAAAAAGCGCTTACTTAACTGTAAAAGCCCTATGAAAACACCTAACAAAGTCAAATAAACCTCAGCAACTACACAAACTTAGGCCAAAACCCTAGAGCAAGTACGACCAGCTACTTGCACCACGAACCTTTTTAGCGTTAGCGTTAGCGTTAGCGTGTGCAGCTTCTTTTTGTCCTTCTTCTCCTTCTCTAGCAAAGCGAACGCCTCGTCTTTTTCCGAGGGCTCATCTTCATCGTCTTTTCGAAAGCGGCACATACAATCCTGTCAGAAAAGACGCGGCGTAATACAAGCCACCACGCTCGTGACACTACCTTCCCCACAGAGAACATCGTCCCGATGCGGGTACGTGAGTAGGAGAGAAAAATAAAACGCACACAGAAGCTCACACGATTGAACAGGGATGTGGTGTTCGCAAGATTAAAATATGTATGTATGAAGTCAGGTTCAAAAACAAAGAAACAAAATGGTATGCAAACGCAGGGGTTGTGGGGCAGGTTCGCATACGAGTACCGAAAACTTTCCACTCAGGGAAGGAACTCTGCAACGGGAGCAAGACAAGGACGCGAAGAGACACGAAAACATGCTGATCGCTAACTCAATATTTCACATTGGCGTTTAAGTTGAATATCTCGTTCAACATTTGCTTGAACATCCAGTTCACAGTCAGCGCTCTTCCTGTTTCAGAGTGTCTCTTCTAGTCGTTGTCTTGTTTGCGCCACAAAATTCGTTTGCTGTCAACCGACCAGTCCACCCCAGGATTCTATTGCGAACTCGGACATCGATTACTGATGATACGGCTCCTGCAGTCTGCACGTCTCTGCACAGTAATATGATCGGAGAGAAAGCGTTTTCACGAGTGAATTCATGGCACGCTGCCCTTGTATTCCTCCTCCCATCGAGCGAGCAGTGACACGGTGACAGAGAAGTAGGCTTAAGGAGGAACCTGGCTTCCGCGTAAAAGAGTCGCTTGCGCGTACATCTAATTCCGAGAGGTCTACTTTAGACCACCCTCATTACGGGCAGCTGTGCGCCCTCACGCTATCTTGAAAACCCGCTTGACGTAGCAGAATGATTGGGCCTTTCCACATGTTACAGTGCCCGTTTTCTCTCACCCAAAAACCCTTCCTCTCCGATCGCGTTGTTTTAGATCAACGGCGCGAATGCGAACGGTTCGCACGACTTGGCTACCTCGTCTCAGTTGTTTTCCTGCCCTCCTGACGTCGACTAATTACTGCAGCCCAGCGATTCCAGACTCGAACATTCGGACTTCCTCGCTGCGTCAAACAAAGTCATATAAGCCTAAAAATTACGGCCTGTGTTGGACAAAAGCATCGGACGAGACATCGTCCTGTCTCGACTATCGGAATTCGCATAACTCAAAACGATCAAACCAATGTATATTGCATTGTTCGAGCGTCTCTAGCGCGGTAAATATCAGGGGACAATTGAAACTCACCGAAAACGGCCGAAAATAAAGATGGCCCAGCTTGAATTAGGGAACTTATTATCGTTCAGTTCAGTTCAGTTTCAGCTCAGTTTGTTTCTTTAAAGCCCCCCTTTCTTAGAGGGGCATTACATAGGGGGTGGGGTTATATTTAACAATATGCAGTGGGCGTAGTTTTATAGCGAAAGCTGTTACGAGATCAGAACATGGCTCACGTCAGCGTTCACCGGATTGCCGTAGTTGTCCGCCACCGCTCTACCGGCGTCCGTAATCACTATTGCCAGAAATGAGAAAAAAGAAACTCAGTAAATAAAGAAACACCTAGGACCCAATGAGATTCTAACCCGGGTCCGCTGCGTGCCATCACACTATTCTACCACTGAGACACGCCGGCGATAGGAACTCGTTTCCTAACCGCCCTTAGGCAGGCTTTATGTCAGAAAATGAATCACATTAATATGAGTAATAAAGCGTTTTAGAACATAAACGAGCAACCAGGCGTCACGCACTGCGAATCGCGGAACGAGTGTGTCTTCAAATGTTCTGACACATTATTAAAGCTTCGTCTTGTTTGTTTGTTCTTTTGTTTTTTTGTTTGTTTGTTTGTTTGTTTGTTTGTTTGTTCTTTTGTTTGTTCTTTTGTTTGTTTGTTTGTTTGTGTGTGTGTTTGTTTGTTTGTTTGTTTGTTTGTTTGTTTGTTTGTTTGTTTGTTTGTTTGTTTGTTTGTTTGTTTGTTTGTTTGTTTGTTTGTTTGTTTGTTTGTTTGTTTGTAGCCTGGAATCTATGGCACATACCCGCTCTAGGGGATCGGCCATGAAAACATATAGTATTCTATGAACGGTATCTGTAGTATTGCTTACCATACAAAAAATGATGTACAACAAGAAAGACATTATCAAAAAAAATAAAGATCAAGAGAGTGAGAAATTTAAAAAGCAAAAAAAGAATCACTAATATTATAACAATAACCTCATTTTTGGAGCCGACCAGATAGCTGAGCTTGCCAAACCCGATTAATTTGGGATGTATGTCTCATATTCATTCAGAGTTTAAAAATTGCTTTCCGACTTAACTTTTTTCGAGTATTTGTTAAAGTGGGTATTATGCTGAAATACGTTTAGTGGCTTGAATGAAATTACACACCGCATCAAATACACCTCTGTGGCAATGTGCCAAAATGGAGGCACCGAAATTTAGAACAGATTATGTGGTTAAACTTAAACCTAGCTTCGCAAGCGAAATAGCTAGTAGTATTTTCCTAATTACTGCGTAGTTACTACATGACACAAAATAATGTTCAATAGTTTCAGATTTTACGCAGAACTTACAAAGGGGGGATAGCGTCAGATCAGCTTGGTGTAAATAAAAATTTATTGGGGAGAGGTGGGGCATGGCATTTGAATCTGGAGATAACTTGAAGTTTTTTCGACTGACTCCACTGAGGTTTCCATAGAAATTTGAGGTGTTGATAATCTGTACATTTCGTGATATTGCCCAACCTATTTGTAGAAATAGCAAATTTTCTATATCGAATCCCTGCTAAGTATTCCAACTCTTCCTCCCCTGATGGCTCACACATAATGCAGGGGATTGGCCGAGTAGTTGGCGAACTTTTTTCACTATTTCCTTCAGTATACTACTAATATAAGTTAGAACTAAGTAATGTAGCAAAATTAAGTACAAATTATTATTGACGAAGGCTTTTCTTTATCACCTCTTAACTGTGGCGCATGCCCACTTCAAGCATAATTCTTCATCGTCGACAGCCACTGCATAAAAAATTGCGAAAAATTCCTTGCAAGTGTTTAGCGGATACCACGCTTCTCCGAAGAATTACAAAAGATAGCAGAGTGAATGCCAGCCTACTACAAAAAAAATATGATTACTTATGGCGTAGTGGGTACTTAGCAAATGTGCTAGTAGCAGTTACTCAAAGAGTGTTTAGAACAGGCTGTGAACGACCGCTCTTCCAGCTTTTGCTGTGACTGTGCTGCGCGTTCCGCACAGGCCTCGCGGTGTTTTAGTGTTAAAGATGATCAATAATACAATATTGAAAAGTAGATGATGAGGCGATGGTGACAATGTCCCGAGGAAGGCCGTTTTAGTCTGTGGCCGATCGAAAAAAGAAGGATGAAGAAAAAAAATAGTGGTGTGTGATGACGGGCGGGCAACCTAAAGGAATGACTGGTTCAATGCGATATGCGTGTTGCTACCGTTATATACGAATGAAACAATTTGGGATAAAACATGTGAGTTGCAGTGCAGCGACGAAAAAAAAAAGAGGTGGTGGTCCAGATTTCGCTTTCAAATATGAAATACTGATATCGTATGAGTAAGACGAGTGAACTGATCCGGCGGCACGATTTTGTACCACATTTAATGCATTGATTGAATACGCTTGATGTGGGCTCCATATGGAAGTTGCATATTCTAACTTTTGTCTGATTAGTGATAGATACGCAGGTAATTTAACATGTGGGGGGCTGGGGTGGCAAGGCTAAGATGGCACTTGAGAAAACCGAGTGCTTTATTGGATGCTTTCACTACATTAACAATGTGGGTGCGCCATGATAAGTCATACGTTACGGTGGTTCCAAGATGTTTATAAGACGGCACCGATTAAACTCGGCTATTAACGATAGCATACTGCTAACTATATGGGCTGTGGCAACGGGAAAAGACACAAGTTTACGTTTAAAAGTATTAGGGGCATTATTAATCTGTTACAACAATTAAGCACGCCGTTAAGATTTGTATGGAGATCTATTTGATCATACGGGTTGATGATAGCGTGATAAATGGCACAGCGGCCATGCGATTGCTTCAGGTTATATGATCGGGCAAGTCGTTAATATATATTAAGAATAGGAGGGGACCAAGGATAGATCCACCCTGGGTGTCGATTTATTTTCATATGAGAGGGAAACATCATTACATAAAGAGAGAGATAAACTAGTAGTGAGTAAATGAATGCTAAACGTGCGTGGTGTGTGTGTGTGTGTGTGTGTGTGCGTGCGTGTGTGCGTGTTTGTTTGTGTGTGTGTGAGAAAGAGAGAGAGTGAGTGTGTGTGTGTGAGAGAGTGTGTGTGTTAGTATGAGTGTGCGTGTTTGTGTGCGTGTGTGTGTGTGCGTGTGTGTGTCTGTGCGTGTTTGTGCGTGTGCGTGTTTGTGTGGGTGCGTGTTTGTGCGTGTGTGTGTGCGTGTGCGTGCGTGTGCGTGTTTGTGTGCGTGTGCGTGTTTGTGCGTGTGTCTGTGTTTGTTTGTGTGTGAGAGAGAGTGAGTGTGTGTGTGAGAGAGAGAAAGTGTGTGTGTGTGTGTGCGTGTGCGTGTGCGTGTTTGTGCGTGTTTGTGTGTGTGTGCGTGTGTGTGTGCGTGCGTGTGTGTGTTTGTGTGCGCGTGCGTGTGTGTGTGCGTGTGTGTGTGAGTATGAGTGTGTGTGCGTGTGCGTGAGTATGAATGTGCGTGCGTGTGCGTGTGCGTGCGTTGTGCGTGTGCATGTGTGCGTGTGTGTGTGTGTGTGTGTGCGTGTGCGTGCGTGTGCATGTGTGTGCGTGTGTGTGCGTGTGCGGGAGTATGAGTGTGCGTGCGTTTGTGCGTGTGTGTGCGTGTGTGTGTATGCGTGTGTGTATGCGTGTGTGTGTGCGTGTGTGTGTGCGTGCGTGTGTGCGTGCGTGTGTGTGTGCGTGTGCGTGCACGTGCGTGCGTGTGTATGTGTGTGTGTGCGTGTGTGTGTGTTTGTGTGTGTGAGAGAGTGTGTGTGTGTGTGCGTGTGTGTGTGTCTGTGCGTGTTTGTGCGTGTGCGTGTTTGTGTGGGTGCGTGTTTGTGCGTGTGTGTGTGCGCGTGTGCGTGTGCGTGCGTGTGCGTGTTTGTGCGTGTGTGTGTGTGTGCGTGTGCGTGTTTGTGCATGTGTGTGCGTGTTTGTGCGTGTGTGTGTGCGTGTGCGTGTTTGTGCATGTGTGTGCGTGTGGGGTGTGCGTGCGTGTGTGTGTGTCTGTGCGTGTTTGTGCGTGTGCGTGTTTGTGTGTGTGCGTGTTTGTGCGTGTGTGTGTGTGCGTGTGCGTGTTTGTGCATGTGTGTGCGTGTGGGTGTGCGTGCGTGTGTGTGTGTCTGTGCGTGTTGTGCGTGTGCGTGTTTGTGTGTGTGCGTGTGTGTGCGTGTGTGTGTGCGTGTGCGTGTTTGTGCATGTGTGTGCGTGTGGGTGTGCGTGCGTGTGTGTGTGTCTGTGCGTGTTTGTGCGTGTGTGCGTGTTTGTGTGTGTGCGTGTTTGTGCGCGCGTGTGTGTGTGCGTGTGTGTGCGTGTTTGTGTGCTTGTGTGTGTTTGTGCATGTGCGTGTTTGTGTGTGTGTGTGTGTGTGTGTGTGTGTGTGCGTGAGCGTGTGTCTGTGTTGGTTTGTTTGTTTGTTTGTGTGTGAGAGAGAGAAAGTGAGTGTGTGGGTGAGAGAGAGAGAGTGAGTGTGCGTGCGTGTTTGTGCGTGTGCGTGTTTGTGTGTGTGTGTGTATGCGTGTGTGTGTGTGCGTGTGTGTGTGTGCGTGCGTGCGTGCGTGCGTGTGCGTGTGTGTGTGTGTGTGTGTGTGTGTGTGTGTGTGTGTGTGTGTGTGTGTGTTTTAAAAGGTCGCCAAAGCTCCGGCGCGGATGATGCTACAGATGACGCTGCATGCTTGGACCTCCTTAGGCCACAGGATACTGTTATTGAAACTCAAAAAGCTAATTGGGTTCATAGGGCACGCGTAGTGATTGAAGTCTCATAGGGCACGCAACGTACATACGCTTGTTGTCAAATATAGGTTAGAACAAGCAGAAGAGGAAACTTTAATGCACATATTACGAGGCCTGAGCAAAATGATCTAAAATATGTTGCATCGAATTGTTTTTACTGTATTTAGCAAGTCTGTGGATACGTTAAGAAAAACGTTTTGGGGATAAAAGTGAGGGCACTATTACCTGTAACTTAGCATTAAATTACCCCTGACAGTTCTTTTTAAGAGTGGTAAAGTAAATGCACTTTGAAGTAGCTTGCTGAAAAGGACTGTACTCCCCTACTGTGTCCCTACGCAATACCTTCTCTTTCTTATTTTTTATGACGGTATATGGAAAAGAGAGAGGGGGTGTAGCTATAAGGTTAGCTAGATACTCGTGTAATAGAAAAGCAGGCAGAACCAACTGACAGCCACTTTTACATACATTTTTTGTCCCAGATTTTCCGGCCGCAAGAAAATCGTATGGCTTCTTTTATCCTCTTATGGCTTTCAGTGAAAACGTGTCCACATCGTTTAAATTGGATTGGCGTCGACCCCGTTTTTAATCGAATTCGTCGAACTGAGAAACTAGATTGGCGGTGCTTGCTACTTTCGCGTTGGCCTCTCGACCACGCAAATAATGCGCACGCACTAAACAACGCTGTTATAGAACTTGATCCAAAGATAACTGAAATTGAGTTTTAGAGCACGACCGTGTTAAGAATAAAATGAATAGTTTGAATTGTGGACGGAACTGACCTAGCTTCTCGAGCGGAGAAAAACTTACGGAAATACGTTGTGACGGAAATAACAAAAAAGTGATCCCATATGCCTTGGAGTAGGTCACGCGCTGACAAAAAGCATTTTCAAGCGAAGCAAGTGTTTGATTGATTGATATGTGGGGTTTAACGTCCCAAAACCACCATATGATTATGAGAGACGCCGTAGTGGAGGGCTCCGGAAATTTCGACCGCCTGGTGTTCTTTAACGTGCACCCAAATCTGAGCACACCGGCCTACAGCATTTTCGCCTCCATCGAAAATGCAACCGCTGCAGCCGGGATTCGAACCCGCGACTTGCGGGTCAGCAGCAGAGTACCTTAGCCACTGGACCACCACGGCGGGGCGCGAAGCAAGTGTTACCTCACGAGTTTCGCTGGCTTTGTATATGTGACCACCAAAAAAAGAAAAAGAGCATTATAAACCTGAAGTTTGCGAATGTGAAGAAATGGGGCTCTCGAAGATGTGTCATTGAAAAAATAAATTAGTGGGTGGAAAAATGAGTTATTTCTTCACCCACTTATCTTTTCCTTTCCTATTTTCATTACATTGGTTCTAATAGGTTCCCCTATACAATCCTTGGCATTATTATCTTTTAAATCTCATATATATATATATATATATATATATATATATATATATATATATATATATATATATTAAAGTCTTTTTTTAAAGCACTTCGTAAAGTGCAGAATTACCTATTGCACCATTCAATTCGACGAGTGCAGACACTATTCGAGCCTTCTTGCACCTGCATGGTCTTTCTCGAGGAGCGAATAAGCCGCGGAAAAACACGTGGAGCACGAAAGCGGATTTGGGAATCTGAATATAACCACGGGAAGAGTGGCGGCCATCGATCAATCGGAGCTGTAGGGTGAACCAGAGTGGTGTGGATAAGAAGATGACAACTATCAAAAGAAAAACGGTTAATAAAGTTCGGGCGCTGTGCGGGTCGTCCTGTCATCTGGTGGCCACGAGAAAACGAGATGGGCCTCGAAAAAAGAAAAGTGGCGAGACGATGTCGAATAACAGCTCCAACAACTGTAAACAGTGGAAGAACGGACTGACTGATAGGGTGCCGAAGCTGAGGGATCTCATCAAGACAGAGCTGGCGCAAGATAATTAATCCAAGGAACATAGTAAGAAATAACGTTATTATCGGTTGTTGTTCAGGCTTTTTTCTTCTTGTTACTTGACTGTTGGTGATGCGTTATCAATTCTTCACTTTGACTATTAAATAACAATCAGACGTACATATTTGATGTCGTTGCCTAGAATGTTGGTCTTGAAGTGAGTTGGGCTAGGCATGATAATTAGTGAAGCGTTGAATACACTGGATGACTGAGCGCTCAGGGCGTGTAGACCAGAGAACTATGGCCTCAGTGACCGAGTGTACTTTTGTGCACGCGCGGTACACGTATTCTCTTTCTTTTCACTCTCTCTCTCTCTCTCTTACTATTACCCATTCCGCTAACACTAGTGCAGGTTACAGGGTAGCCAGCGGTCTAAGAACTGTCTAACCTCCCTGTCTTTCCGCTTAAACTTTCTTCCTTCTTCCTCCTTCTAGTGCAGGTTGGCAAAGCGTATGCTCGTCTTGTAAACCTCCCTGCCTTTACTCACTCTCTCTCCAAGCACGAAAGTTTCGTGTATATACACGGTTATATAAGGCAATTTAGGCCTGGCCCATACAGTATAAAAGGCGGTGCATTATACATCAATCTGCAAGCTTACTGATTGCCTTCTGTGCAGTACCCCAACATGGGAAATAAAAACAAACCCAAATCTATCTTTGCGTTCAGTCAAGTCTTTTAACGAGGCGCCACCTTTCGCTACGTGTCACCCGCTGGCACTAACTGAAGCTCTCTATAAAGTTATTAAACTATGTGAATTTAACACACGCGTAGATAACACACTCCGATGATTCTTTCGATTTCGTCTTCTCCCCTGTATACGCTTCAGCTGCCATGCACTGATAGGACGAGAATGAAGCGCCGCAATATCGAGGCCCGCCCACAACGGGGTCAGGCCCGGGTGACGGCCACTTTTCGCGCGCGCAACATCGTCGCTGACACGTATATTTAGCCACGCCGCGGCACGAGGCGCGTCGCCTCCCCAACGACGTGTCCCGCAGCGGCGCGACCTCGGTCACTCGTCATTGTTGCCGGCGTACGCTACTCGCCGAGGCTGACTTCTAAGTGAACGGGGTCGAAGGCGGGACGCGGAATCGTCTCCCCCGCGCGGGCGTTGTCTCATGAGAAAGCGTCTTCTTCCAGTCGTTGGTACTGCGTTGTTGACAATGACTGACGGTTTCCTGCGCTCGTGAGACCACTTTGCAGTCCATCCCACACTGACCGAACAACTGCAGGCAACGTAAAACGGCACGGATTGAAAAAAGCAAACAGTTTAAACACGTGGCAGATCCGCCAGGTGACGAACTCTGGTGGATGAAACCTTTGAATGTCGCAACGAAGCTGTGAGATGTTAGTCGTGAGGACTGCGAGCCGAAGGTACAAGGCAGTACGTTATGGCCGTCTTGCGGCACCTGCGAGACATTTGATCGCACTATTTTGGAGTCCCTGCATTCTATACTCATCTGGGACTGCTCATCAAGGAGTATGGACTTATTGAAATTGAGTGCACGACGCTTGATGACTGCCTGTTCCCGCGAGGATGCGTTGCTATAGGCGTCACCAGATCCATCGAGCCCTGCTAACTGTTAACAAAACCGATTTGGCCTCACGTTTATATACATTTTCCCGTGTGACTACTTATTAATATTTCCGTCTGTGTTATTTGTTTTTATTTCATAATTTATTTCATTTTTATTTTCTCTCATCTTCTTTCCCCTGCCACTTTCCCATGAAATCCAGCAGCCATTGTACCCTTTTAAGTGGCAGTTGCCAGCCTGTTCTCGGCCTGCTTACACTGTGTCTTTTTTTTTCCTTTCTTGTGTCTCCAAATTAAACATGCACGAATCGAGACTGCGTGTGATAGTGTTTCTTCGGAGACTGGCTCGGAACGTCTAAGTGGTGCCAATAATTCTACGTGACGTCACGCGACCAGACTACTGGCGTTATCAACACTGCCAAAAAGAGGGTAAACTCCTGGAAAGAATAACGCTCTTTTGTGTGTGTGTGTGTGTGTGTGTGTGTGTGTGTGTGTTGATTGATTGATTTGTGGGGTTTAACGTCCCAAAACCACCATTTGATTATGAGAGACGCCGTAGTGGAGGGCTCCGGAAATTTCGACCACCTGGGGTTCTTTAACGTGCAGCCAAATCTGAGTACACGGGCCTACAACATTTCCGCCTCCATCGGAAATGCAGCCGCCGCAGCCGGGAATCGAACCCGCGACCTGCGGGTCAGCAGCCGAGTACCTTAGCCACTAGACCACTGCGGCGGGGCGTGTGTGTGTGTGTGTGTGCGTGTGCGTGTGCGTGTGCACGTGCGTGTGCGTGTGCGTGTGCGTGCGTGCGTGCGGGCGTGTGCGTGTGTGTGTGCGTGTGTGTGTGTGTGTGTGTGTGTGTGTGTGTGTGTGTGTGTGTGTGTGTGTGTGTGTGTGTGTGTGTGTGTGTGTGTGTGTGTGTGTGTGTGTGTGTGTGTGTGTGTTCTTGGAGCTTGCCCAGGAGCCGTTTAAATGCAGTGGACACACAATTATTTGCTGCTGAAACGTGTCGCGCTTTATAGTATGAATCGTGTCAAGAATCGGAACACATGCACACACATATAAGCAAACACTGCACACACACACACACACACACTGCACGCGCACGCGCACACATAACACACACAGACACAAACACACACACTGCACGCGCACGCGCACACATAACACACACACACACACACACAACCACACACTCACGCTAGCATGCGTTTTTTTTTTGTAGCAAAGTTCAGACAATTTACGAGTGCGATTGAAATTTATCATCCTTTTACGAGGCGTTGAAATCACAAATATGTGCTCACCACACTGTTCCTTCATAGGCTGGGGCGCACGTTCGTGAGGTCAGTTTGTTGAGGTTTATTTGATGAGGACCCTTGGCCATGTGACAGGCCAAATAAGAACAGGCCGTATAATATATAGCACCGTTAGTTGCTTGGTGAATTAGGGTCTCTCCAGTAAGCTGCTTGCAGTCGAGGTGGTGCTACGCATTCTTGCAGTGGTGCTTCGGCTGCCGAAGCAAAGGTTGTTGTCCCCTTCATTGCATACAACTTACCACCATATTTTAGCATACCGTCTTCATTTAAAACAGCGCTACCTGAATTTATGCTCTAAACTCGTTAATTTTATAAGTACTCAGCTCTGAGTGTTGCAAAAGTTACCGGAACTATATACGTTCACGTGCTTTAACTGTACTTTCAACAGCTGTATGCAGCAAGCTTGGAATTTTTCAGTAGAGAAATAAATAAAAGGAAGAGACAGGAATTTTTCAGTATTTGTAACAAGGTGGTATATATGGAGATCCCACTTTAGCAAAATTTACGGAGGTTAAACACGCAAATATAGGTGACAGACATCCTGTTACGTGTTATATAGGAGTGACATACAAATGGCAGAAAGGTAAGCACGTTACTTTGAACTGCCTATTCGTCACATGAAGAATCCTCTAGCTTTTACTCCCGTAAATGCCATCGTAAGCCCAACGAAACATATACCGCGAACGCACAAAGTTGTGCGTTGCATTTCTTATAATCCTTCTTTTTATTATTTTGCTGTCATTGGAGGCGAGCAGCACTGGTTTTCTTCAAATTGTGAAAGTGCTCACATATATATTAGACTTCCATGTTTGGTTCGCACCTTCATAATTAAATACTACGGTGCACCAACCGACTATTCATTTGTGGCTAGCGTCCAAGTTTGTCGTTGAGCTGTCTCGCTTACGAATTCCCACGTGGCGGGTAATCTTTACCTCTAACCTCACTTTTATATATTATTTCTTCCACCGTGCTTTCCTGTAGTTGTAAAACAGTTTTCGCTTACGTTTTCTTTTTTTTCCATCCCTCTCGTGGCGGTGGCGGTCACCGCTGCTCAGAATTAGTGCTGGCGACCTCACGCGCTAACGTACACACGCTCTTCCGTTCCTTTGTAGAAGCCGCACCCTACTAAAATATAAAGTAATGCAAAAGCTTCTTGGGGCCCCCAGCACTAAACGTCTGTAATGAACGGTTTTAGAGCCTAGAATACAGATTGTGGGAATCCAAAGAACGTGTGACAATGCAAAGAACGAAGGGGCACGCAAACGCAAGTCGCCTTGGTGTCCTGGCACTAAAACTCTACGTTAAAAATCCACCAATCAAACTAACCTCGTGCATGAGCAAGAGCGACAGCAAACGGTGTCACCATTACGTCGACGACCCTATGTTCGCTTTTTTATTTGCTACCCTTTATGATTGATTGATGCTGGTTACAAGTTATAACGTACACGTAGTGCTAGTCGGACTCTTGATAACCTTAGTGCAAAAAAGTAATCACGCTGACGTTAGTAAAATAATTGTAACCACGTGCCTGTGAACCCAAATGAACACTACCCCTCGCCCTCCTCGTCCCACAAGGTAATTTTTCCTAGGCATACACGACCTGAATTCTTATCATTCTGTTTCACCGGTGGTTACAGCGCAGTTAAATTTTCTTTTCAGTGGAACACATTAATCGAAGTGTCATCGCATATAGGTAACCTATTAAGGTGCTGCCACTGTAGTAAAATTAAAACGAACTCAACACGATACGGACGACCAGGCCCTGAAGGCGATGCGATGCGCACAGAAATGATTTATTGGAATGCGTCGAGCCCATTCACCCTTTCCAACCCACCAATAAACGACAAGAGTGCACGAGAGATAGAGAGAGAAAGAGATAAAAAGAAAGAAAGAGAGCACGCGCGCCAGTGTGTGTGTGTGTGTGTGTGTGTGTGTGTGTGTGTGTGTGTGTGTGTGTGTGTGTGTGTGTGTGTGTTTGTTTGTTTGTGTGTGTTTGTGTGTGTGTGCGTGTGCGTGCGTGCGTGTGTGTGTGTGTGTATGCGTGTGTGTGTGTGCGTGTGTGTGTGCGTGTGTGTGTATGTGTGTGCGTGCATGCGTGTGTGTGTGTGCGTGTGTGTGTGTGTGCGTGTGTGTGGTGTGTGTGTGTGTGTGTGTGTGTGTGTGTGTGTGTGTGTGTGTGTGTGTGTGTGTGTGTGTGTGTGTGTGTGTGTGTGTGTGTGTGTGTGTGTGTGCATAGGCTCATTTTTTAACCTATAGTATTCATGGTGAAGCTAAAGCCTGACGCTCCCAGTTAACCAAGGTTGTACAGTACACAGATGGTTCGGGCACCTTAGTTGGCACCTCTACAAACTACCCTCCATCAATCAGAAAAGTCTTCATGGTAAAAATCAACTAACCTTGCAAATTAAACACCGGCGAATGACTAGATACGACCTTATTTAAAACACGCGTTGATTTCTAACTTCCTGAAAACAAATGTTCCCTGACTCTGACAAAAAAAAAGAACTTAAGGAGCTCGTGAAAAGTTGAATGCTGAATTACAAGCTTTTCTGTCCCTTCTACAATTTATGACCGTTCTTATTTCTCGGCAAACCAGTGTGACCTTTTTTTGTCTATTTCTTTTTTTAACGATAGTCAGCGTCAGTACAAACATCAGACCTCGTAAACCTTGGAAAACTGAAGAAACTCGCACGCTTTGTTCACTGCGCAACTTCGAAACTGTATACATGCCCACCGCCCGTCCCCCGTCGTAGCGAATACATCGCACGTATGCCGACGTGCAACACCAAGCTGGAACAGTGGGAATTTATCTTCGAGCGTAACGCAACAGCTACCTTGACCTTCCGCGTGTCCACAGTTCTCACCACGTTCATATTATTCCCAGCGCATCCGCGTGTGCTTTACAAAGTTGTGAAACGTCTCGTCTTTGCAGAAAATTTCGTAGGCTGCGCGCTTACATGTGCACTGCCAGTGCAAAAGGCGCTGACTTTTTTTTCCTCCGAGAGCGTTTATCATGGTTACCAAAACTTGCTCGGTAAAACGTTTGCTGCTTGTGTTTTCGTATAAAAATTTATCCCACGAGATTCCATGTGATAAAGCGTGAAAATGAAGAAATGTTGTTTGACTCCAAAACCAGTGCGCTGGATTCGGTGAGATTTGGTATATATTAATGAAGAAAAAGTATTTCCCGTTTTTGCGTCGCTAGGTAGAATATCTCGTTTGGTCTACTTCCCGTTTGCCTTTCGTGACACCTCTGGCCAGCACTTAACCATAGGCCTCGGTATTTTCTGCGTTTCATCACATCGCCCACATAAAATTTGTATCGAACGTTGGCATGCTCACAGACTTTTACCCCGTACATTCTGAGATTAGAACTACGTTTTTGAGCACGTCACAACTCCTAATAATGATTGTCATGTCATGTCATGTTTCAGTAAGTGTTGTATGTTTTAGCAAGCATTGCATGATTTATAAAAACTTGTTCTATTGGGCTAGGCGTGTCTATCTCTTGCACTTTAATATACTTCGGTTCTTGCAAAATAAAACATCTGATATAGAGAAACTTGGAAACTTCTTTGTCAAATATCATTTCACTGCTACATTTTTTGTTTGATTTACTGTGTCATAATCACACGTATTTTCAAAGGTGCTCCACCGAGTCGAAACCAAATCAATTAGTCAGTCGAAAGTCAATCATCGACGCTAGTAAGCATGCTTGAAAACAAAGCTCGGTTCAGCTGTCTTGAGGTTTAACGCAATAAAAAAAAAGAAACAAGAGAGGGTCAAAAGGCAGACATGTTATTCAACACAGTATTAATGTGTATTAACAGAAAGAGTGTTCACACTCTATGGTGGCAAGAAATAGTGTTCCACACTCGCCATTATAACAACAGGCGGTGCTGACTGACGCTTCCACGTGTAAATGCACATATATACACTGTAATGTGGCCGGGGGGATGAACGCCACCTTAGGTCAGTGGTAGAGCATCAAACCCGTTATTGGAACATCGCATGTTCAAATCCTGCAGGTGACTGATTGTCTTTGTTTCTTCGCATTCACAATATAATTATGTATAATAACATTCTTTATGCTTTCACTGGCATTATCGTCTGTTAGTTCTCTATAATATTGTGTCTGTTCAACAAAAAAACTAAGCTCTAACTTTACACTTCATATATATATATATATATATATATATATATATATATATATATATATAATGAGATCTAACAGACAGTAATGCGAAGGAATGTATAGGGGAAGTTATTAGAACAAATGGAACGTAAATAAGAAGAAAGAAAAGTGGGTGAAAAAATAACCAGCCGTGAGCAGGTATATGAACCTACGACCTTCGAATAACGCGTTTGATGCTCTAACCACTGAGCTATCACAGTGATCTGTGATAGACTGCGCTTTAATAACTATAAGTCACATGCCACAAGCCTACCCAATCTACCTTTGTCTAAGCACGTTAACATTCCTGGTCACTCATTCAATAAACTAAGAGCTACTATACTGGAATCAGGTTTCCCTTCACACTATGATAGGGAACTGCGCGAGTCATTTTTGTACGCAGGTTCAACGCGATCTGATCCGATATAAATGAAAATCCAGGCAAACTGACGTTTCTTTCGGCGCAGGACTAAGTTCTAGTTTCACCACAGTCTGTTCATAATCATGCACTGTACACGCAGATTTTCACTACACCTTTTCGGTGCAGTGAATTTCTTGACTTTGTGTTATCGATTCCGTTTGTGCCCCATGAAATTCTTAGTAATGCATCTTGTTCCATTCGAGCGTTTTCTGCTATACTTTTTTGTCTTTTTTGTGCGTGTGATTTGCTGTATGGCTTTGATAGCTTTATTTTTTGTTTGTGGATATTACTGTACTTTTCAAACTGCTATTCATGTGATCTACTTGATGTAAACACCGTTCATGCATTCTCATAATATTTCTTTGACATTGCTTTGACATTCTCTGCTCACCGTTCATTACTCGCCACGTCGCAGTAGATAGTGCATGATAGTGATGGTTCACCTGTCAGGGGCCCTTTATATACCATGCCTACTTAAGAAAAGCGCATTTTCGTATCGTGCTTTCCCTGATGAATGCCGGTTCCCGGCTGAAACGTAGGAACAATAAAAAGTTTTCGTTTTGCCCGTCCTCCACTTTTTCGTGTATATATATCAGTAAAGAATGGGAGAAAAATAAGGAGAGCAGACAGACACATATATAACGACAAAGGACCCAGTGGCATGCCTCGTATTATATAAGGCATAGTTATGAGTCTGCATCTGCTCGTGCAAGATTGTAGCTCGCACGAATTTCAGCGATGCCTTGGTCGCATGAATTCTCGAAGACTTGTCGGAACGAAATTGAAGAATAGTTACTGGCGACATCACTCTCGTCAAGGCGAGCGAGAGCAATGGCGAGCGATTCTCTCTGCACAGAGCAGCGAGGGCAGTCGCAGATGATATGCCGCAATGTCTTCTCATTACCGCATGCGTCGCCTAGAGCGTAGTAAACCATCCCTATGCGAAACGAAAATGACTTTGCGAAAGACACTGTTAGCCATAGTCGGTGTAGCAGAGTGGCCTCTCTTTGGCGGAGTCCAATTGTTATTTGAAATCACGGCGCATTCAGACAGTGTTGCCGATAGTTGTTGCTACCTTTTTTATTCAACGTTCAATGCGAAAGAAACTACACAAAACACGAGAATATATATAGCGCAGGTGCTTTCTTGCCTCTTCCGTCATTTTTTTCTTTAAACCTCAAGATCTGCCGTGCCAACAACGGTTCAAGCAGCTGTTGATACTGCATTTATGGACAAACGTTTTTCAAAGTTTGCGCACGTTCCTCTAGACAGGGAGTTCGTCAAATTATTACAGCAGTGTACATCCTGCAATAGAAGAACTGCAAACGTCTTTTCTCACCAGTTTTTTCCTGAAACGACAAAGCGGGAGAAGTTTTCGTTAACACGTCATCCCTAATTTTTGTATTATTATTGACACCACTTTTGTTGCGTTCTTCACAGGTTGATGAAAAGCAGCGGCGAGGCCTTGCGAGTGACGCTAGATTTGAACTTCAAGAAGACCGTCTACTTGTTCCGAGGCAACTACTTCATCTTGACTGCGGGCGGTACGTGACTGCAATGCTCAATGCCAGCGCGCGCCGCTCTTATCTTTTACTTCCGAGCGTTTCGGACATTCAAGGTTCACAGTTTCCTATTCTTTTGTTCTCGGTGTGCGCTCTTTGAAATTCGTAAAGGCAATTAGCGGAACGCCCTTACCACTCTGAGCTTCATACGTACACACTTTTTTGAACTCCTTGTTACCGCAAACTTTTGTGTGTTTAAAAAGCGAGACAGAGATTTTTTTTTAAGGAGGGGGGGGGGGGGCTGCTGCAGCACATAAGGTCGACTGTCTTGTGACGGCGTCTTGCTTGTTGTCCACGCGCGCTCATAAAGCACGTGTCAATCGGGCTAAAGAGAAAGCTTGCTATCAGACTTTGCTGGCCTTTAGAGCAAGCTTACCAGCAGAAGAAAAAGAAACACAAAGACGGTGAAAATGCTACTGAACACTGTTGGGGCCTTACGAGTGTGGCTCGGGTAAATTCCACTCTTTTTTTGTGTTTTCTTTCAAGGCCTTGTTATAAAAGATATTGCTAGAATAGAAAACTGCGCGCTTGTTTAAAAAATATATAAGAAACGAAAAAAAAGAAGCATAGTTCACGAACAAAACAGAGAGGAAAAGGCAGGTTCCAGGAAATAAAAAAACGAGTTTTCTGAAGTTACGTAAGGCCGCGTTATTAAAGTATCTTAGCAAATAAGTTTGTAAGAGCATTTAAGTATGGTTGGAAAAGCGGCGTAGCCAACATTAGCTTGAGTGAGGAGGGGGGGGGGTGGTTAAGCGCCCCCCGAAATCTTTCAGTTCTGCATCTGTGCGTGTACGCGCTCACATACAAACACGTGCACAAACATACGTAAATAGTTTTGCTGCTGACGCGAGTACTTCGGGTTTTGCAGTGAAGCATCATAACCGCAAGACTACCGAGGTTGGTATCTGTCCGTCTTCAAAGTGTGTTGCGCCGTAAATTATTTCGTGATGAACATTCACCAACTATAGTCATGCTCGCAACAGTACTTCGAGACGTCTCCATTCGTTGCATTTGCTCGGTGTGCCGCTGAACAATACTTGTAATAAAAGGTGAAAATAAAATTGGAAACACGAAAGTTGACCTTCGCAGAGGGATTCAATTTTCGGGGAGCCTCGCCAGAAAAAAAAAAACGAGCACGATTCAATTCGTGTCGTACCGAGCGCAGCTCGGCGTTTCGAAAGCGAGTCGACAGGTGCACGTGCTCAGAACTGGACTTTTTGTCCGTTGTGTAAACTGATCTAGAAGAGAGAACAGTCAAAATAAAAGGGGAAAAGATGAAACAGGGACGAAGCAAGGACGTTTTGACAGCACGTGGCGTCCGCTTCTCTTCCATGGCGAATCGCGTAACTGGTGACGCCGCGCGCGGCATGCTCTCTGCCAAACTCAATACTCTTGTCAAATATTTTCGGAAACATATACTCTGGGACTACGGAATAATGGCGTAGCCCTGTGTTGATCGTCCCGAATAATAATAGCTGGAGAAGGAAAAAACAAACAGATGTTGAAGGTGTCGCCGCCGAAGGCACGTGGCAATGACACTCTTTCGATGCTGAGATGATTTGACTCGTCTAAATTGAAAACGAGAGTATTAAGAAATAATAAAGAATACAGCATATCGACGGAGTCAATGATCATGAGTGGGGCGAAACTTCGGAGAGTTTTTATCAGTAAACCATGAATCCTCCAGCTGTCTGTCCGTCTGTCCGTCCGTCTGTCTGTCCGTCTGTCCGTCTGTCCGTCTGTCGTCTGTCCGCCCGTCTGCCTGTCCGCCCGTCTGTCCGTCTGTCCGTCTGTCCGCCCGTCTGCCTGTCCGCCCGTCTGTTCGTCCGTCTGTCTGCCTGTCCGTCCGTCCGTCCGTCCGTGCGTCTGTCTGTCTGTCTGTCTGTCTGTCTGTCTGCTGTCTGTCTGTCTGTCTGTCTGTCTGTCTGTCCATCTGACCGTCCGCCTGTCTGTCCGTCTGTCTGTGTGCCTGTCTGCCCGTCCATCCGTCCATCCGCACCTGCTGAGTGAATCGTAGAACTAGGTGGTCACGTACCAAGAGATAGTGCATGTACAGACGCACGGCTTAAGGCACTTCGCCCCTAATAAAAGCAAACAATGCGCGTCTTCTCTGCGAAAGCTTCAATGGAATGCTGCGTGGGAATCGGATAAGTGCAAGAAAAGGTCTCGGACTGAAGTGTGGATAGGTACAAGGAATCGCAGGCACGTGTTGTTTGAAAAGCGCGAGTCTACGGTGCCAAAGAATGATAAAGATCTCTTTTCGCTATATTCTGCAACACTACGAAAGACATAAGTTAGGTGGCGGTAGATTTCATTTTGAATTCCCACATCTATTTCAAAAAAAAATTGGTGACTTATCTCATCGACGCACGGGCAAAAGTAAAGTGCAATGCAGTAAACCTCCTTTTTGCTCTGAAAGATCCTTTGCGGAAAGAAATACGCTCGTGACACACGACACCACAATAAGTTCTTCGGGTGTTTCAAGGCATTGTTGAGTGATGCACGCTGTGTGCGAGCACTCCATTTAGATTCGGAAAGTATAAGCGCGTGATATGCTTTCCCGAAAAGGAATTTTTTTGGGAGGGAGATCTTCCTTTGTCATGTGTTACTTTTAGAAATATTTCCCCTATGTAATCTACTTTCGAGTGCCCGTGTGTCAGAGATGCGAGGCATGGGGGCCGACTAGTACTCCTTTATGCTGCACAACGTCTCAAGAATGATGTCTCAACCGTGCGTCTCCGGTTTTTGACACCATAATAACTTGGAACCTTTATGATGGTTTGCTGGATGGCCACAGATATAGAATCCACAATTTCTGCCTATGCGTTTTGCATGAAAGCGGGTTCCTATATTAACTCACTCTGTCGATAGTCTCATGTTGCCCCCGCCACCGTGGTCTAGTGGCTAAAGTACTCGGCTGCTGACCCGCAGGTCACGGGATCGAATCCCGGCTGCAGCGGCTGCATTTACGATAGAGGCGGAAATGTTGTAGGCCCGTGTACTCCGATTTGAGTGTACGTTAAAAAGCCCCAGGTGGTCGAAATTTCCGGCGCCCTCCACTACGGCGTCTCTCATGATATATGGTGGTTTTGGGACATTAAACCCCACAAATCAATCAATCAATAGTGCCATGTTATTACGCGTGAACTGTATCGTTGTTTTGGCTGTTTGGTGCACGCCAGCTGCATGGCTTGACCCTATAATAAAATTTTGGAACGAGAGCTGCTTTCTTAATTTTCATAACCAACGAGAGCGATTCAGTCTTTCGTTGTTCGGGTACACAAGTGTCGTTAGCTTATTAGATTTCAAGGGGTATGAATATATTCAATGTATATGTGTCCACGGCAAAAAAAAAATCATTCTAAATTGGCATTAGTGTGATGTGAGAGGCTACGCACTTTATCGAAATGTTGAAATGAGTAGTAGCACGAACCATTCACTGCCCATGGCCGAACTTTTTCGTGATGCCAATACAACGATCTGTGTTGCCATCGAGTGAACTGTGTTCATATTTGCCGACATAAGCACCAAACCATGCTTGATAACTTTCTTGACAATTGAATGTTTATTGCAAATAAAACAGCCTACAAGACCGTGAAAGTTACTTGTAAAATACATTGTAATCTGTGCTCGTACGTTCTTGTTTGTTTTTGCCCCGCCGTGGTGTTCTAGTGGCTAAGGTACTCGTCTGCTGACCCGCAGGTTGCGGGTTCAAATCCCGGCTGCGGCGTCTGCATTTTCGATGGAGGCGCAAATGTGGTAGGCCCGTGTGCTCAGATTTGGGTGCACGTGAAAAAACCCCAGGTGGTCTAAATTTCCGGAGCCCTCCACTACAGCGTCTCTCATAATCATATAGTGGTTTTGGGACGTTAAACCCCACATATCAATCAATTCTTGTTTTTTTGTTTTTTTAAAGCGACAGATCAAAGCACTGGTATATCTGATAACTGTGACGCCAGTTCCTTCGCTTTCGAGCTGGTTCACAACGTTTCTTATACCTTCGACAGCGGGAGATAACAGTTGTCTTCGTATCTGCACCCGGGAAGATTTGTGACATTTACGGAAACCTAGAGAGATTGGAGCTGACAGCTTCGTTTATTCTGTGCGCGCAGAAAAAAGGAAGAAATAAATAAAGAAAGAAAAAATAGAGAGAGAGAAAGAAAGAAAGAACAGAAGGTTTTATTGTGCTAAATGAAGAAGAATACATGTGCATGATATACAGAAAGAGGTCCCATAGTCAGAGACTGCAAGGGGACCTCTTAAAGAAAGAAAGAAAGAAAGAAAGAAAGAAAGAAAGAAAGAAAGAAAGAAAGAAAGAAAGAAGAAAGAAAGAAAGAAAGAAAGAAAGAAAGAAAGAAAGAAAGAAAGAAAGAAAGAAAGAAAGAAAGAAAGAAAAGCGAATGAACAGAAAGATAAACGAATGAACAGAATACGACGTTCCGTTGATAAATGTGGGCTTTTCGGAACGCACTGCAAGAACGCCATGATTTCAAGGGCGCCCATACTGCATATGCATAATTGTTCGGTACACACCAATGTGCCGGAGGTGCGTCAATTTGGTGATTGAGCCCCATTCGCACAATCACATGGTCGTCATTTAGGTTCGCACCCCCATCCAATACGGGGAAGTGCTGTAAAATCTTAAGGCATTATTATAAATGCTAAGCACTTCGTGTTTTTCACTCATAACACGGCAATCTCCACGAAATAGACGGCCAAGTCAACAACGAGAAAGTGGCGGCCCCGCCGTGGTGGTCTAGTGGCTAAGGTACTCGGCTGCTGACCCGCAGGTCGCGGGATCGAATCCCGGCTGCGGCGGCGGCATTTTTGATGGAGGCGAAAATACTATAGGCCCATGTGCTCACACTTGGGTGCATGTTAAAGAATCGCAGGCGGTCGAAATTTCCGGAGTCCTCCACTACGGCCTCATAATCATTTAGTGGTTTGGGGGCGTTGAACCCCTTATGTCAGTCAATCAACAAGAAAGCGGCAAAGCCACCTGAGACTAATGTATAGATCATTAGGATTCAAAACAAGTTGTCGCAATGGAGGGTGACCACGGAATGTTAATAAACTGGTCTATTTTTGGATGGCCGCTGGTCACGCAGGGCTCGACTTGTGGTTCAAGCATACGTTGCTGCCGGCACAGAATGATGAGACAAGGAGAGTAGATACATGTGACTGATATGAAGTAGTAGCGTGGAGATTCGCCGAAAACGACGTGATGCCGGGACCATGCTGCATGAGAGGCGTTATTCCTCAGGGAATTTGCTGTAGGTACGACCACGGCTGAACTGGAGAGATATGCGCGGTGAGTAAACAACCGCGCGTATCTCCAGTTCAATCACGGTGCGATACACCTCGCATTTAATTTTGTCTTGGACTACTGTACACCACCTTTCCCAAGAAACACCGCTTGTTTCTGTTAACCTTACAGCGCGGCTGTTATGCTTTTCGTTGGGCCATTATGCATTCGGATAAACTATCGTCATAATGATTGGCATCCACCTTTATAGCGCGTGCAGCGCGGTAGCTCTGCCAGTGCGCGCTCTTTTCGCCCTCTTCTTCATCTTCCGCACCACTTTCCGATCCTGTGTGCCCGGCGCGTGCTCTCCCGCTGCGCCAATTAGTCTGGCGTGGGATGTAATAACTCAAACGGGCGGAGGAAACCGAGAGAGAGGCAGGAGGAAAGAACAAATTTTGAGGAATAATTTATTGACTAGACATGAGCTGAAGAACCCTCGTGCGCACAATTCGAAGGTGAGCATCGTAACGACGAGGATATCCAGGCACGCTGTAAAGTATGGTATAATACAGTATAGCATACCATTAAAGGGGACGAAAAACGACAGACGAAGGAAGCCGCCAATAGATTGAATGAAAAATAACTGACAGAAAGAAATAAACAGAAAAAAGTGATAGAGAAAGGAAAGAAGAAGCAGGAGAGAGTGAAAGCAAGATGAGAAAGAGAAAAATATATGAGGACGGAAGAAAGACAAAAACAAACGCAGTATAAAAAACAAAAAAATGTGGACATTGAGAAACGGAAAGGAAGATATGAAGAAAAGGGAAAGAAAGATAAAAAGAAACAAGGAATGCCACACAGCTCTGTGTGGCAATCTTCGACACGCTGAAAGACACCGAATCAAACGATGAAACGAAATGCGTAAACGCCGACGATGTAAAGGTCGTGGTTGACGGGAACAGTGCCGCCGATGCTGTGGATGAAAAAGCCATCGCAGAAGCTTCAGACAACATAGCCAAGTAGTTCGAAAGACCTGAAACGCCTGAAGGGGGGGGGGGGGGAGCCCGAAAAGCCATTGCTGAAACTCTGCAAGAGACCGTCTTCTTTGAAACCGATCCTGTTGACCAGATCTGAGCTGCTGCCGAGATACAGTATCAGGGAAAGCCAAAGGGTGACCACCAAAGACACAGGCAGCCAAGTCTTCTATGTGGACGTCACACCTGAATGGCTGCCAAGGTCACCAGCGTACGACGACTAACATGTGGAGGAGTGGCCGCCACCCCGACACGACTGTTCCGGGTAGATACCATGGCAAGACAAGACGCAGCAAAAGGTCTGCTACTACAATGGCGTCAAATCGCCAAGTCAGCGCTAGGGAGTCTATTCTGATTTCTCTGGGCCCGTTGGATCCCCAGTACCAGATCTAAACCAGAAGCGTCGGCTTCCTTTTATCAACCTAACTGCGATCGTCAAGTTCAGCAAGTCCAGTGCGCGTCCGTCTTCGGGCGGTGGCAGAGTTGCCTTCGCTGCGCGAATCAGCAGTTCCCACGTCCTGCAGACCATGAGGTCCCACAGTGAGTTGTGGAAGGACTGCGTCGGCATGCGGGCTTGTGCGCCGCGTGCAATTCATCGTGGCCAGGGTTAACTGCTATTGCATCACGTTCCTCTCCTTTCTTTCACCGAAGGGGAGGGGGCAGTACATGAGAGCGCCGGCCACGAGTGCGTCGACCTCCGAAAGAAGAAGATAAGGACGATGGCCGGTGAGCTTGTGGCACGCGGCAGCGGTTGTTAGTGGGCAGTTGACCTGCAGGCGGTTTAACACATTACGAAAAACCCTTTTAGAAATACCTTTACGCGGTATTGGCATAGACTTATCTGTGCCTGTCATTTTGTCTTTTGGAGATTCCATTCCAGGATTCTCTAATGCGGCAGTATGTGCGGCCGTCCAGGACTATATTGATGAAACTAATAGGTTGACTAGTTAACCTGTTTTATTATCCTAACGTGTCTACAAAATTATATGCGTATCAAAATCTGATTGTTGCTCTATTATAAAAATAAATTTGTTTCTTTATTTAAATAATTGTATGCATTACATCAAGCGTTTGATTCAGAAGGCGTTTGATTCAGTAGAAATATCAGCCGTCATGCAGACACTGCGGAATCAGGGCTTAGATGAAGTATATATAAACATCCTGGAAGAAATCTACAGGGGATCAACTGCTACCATAGTGCTTCATAAAGAAAGCAAGAGAATACCAATCAAGAAGGGTGTAAGGCAGGATGACACTATCTCCACATTGCTATTTACGGCGTGCTTACAGGAGGTTTTCAGAAGCCTAGAATGGGAGCAGTTAGGGATAAGAGTTAATGGAGAATACCTTAGTAACCTGCGCTTCGCCGATGACATTACATTCCGGAGTAACTCGGGGGACGAATTGCAACTCATGATTACGGAGTTGAACAGGGAGAGCAGAAAGGTGGGTCTTAAAATTAATCTGCAGAAAACGAAAGTAATGTACAACAACCTCGGAAAGGAGCAGCGCTTCGAGATAGGTAATAGTGCACTTGAAGTTGTAAAAGACTATGTCTACTTAGGGCAGGTAATAACCGCAGAGCCAAACCACGACATTGAAGTAACTAGAAGAATAAGAATGGGGTGGAGCACATTCGGCAAGCACTCTCAAATTATGACAGGTAGATTGCCACTATCCCTCAAGAGAAAGGTATATAACATCTGTATCTTGCCATTACTTAGCTACGGAGAAGAAACCTGGAGACTTACAAAGAGGGTTCAGCTTAAATTGAGGACGACGCAGCGAGCAACGGAAAGAAAAATGGTAGGTGTAACCTTAAGAGACAAGAAGAGAGCAGAGTGGATTAGGGGACAAACGGGAGTTAAGGATATCATAGTTGAAATAAAGAAGAGGAAATGGACGTGGGCCGGGCATGTGGCGCGTAGACAGGATAACCGCTGGTCATTAAGGGTAATTGACTGGCATCCCAGAGAGAAGAAGCGGGTTAGGGGGAGACAGAAGGTTAGGTGGGCAGATGAGATTAAGAAGTTTGCGGGTATAAATATGCAGCAGCAAGCACAGGACCAGGTTAACTGGCGGAACATTGTCCTGCAGTGGACGTAGTCAGGCTGATGATGATGATGATGATGATGATGATGATGATGATGATGATGATGATGATGATGATGATGATGACATCAAGCACCACACTTTCCTAGGTTATCGGTAATCTTTCTATTACATCTCCATTATTTTAAATCTGAAAAATAATTTTTAAACCACTCGATTCTTGGCCAATCCCCCATAGTGGGTATGCGCCACGATCAATGGGTGAACAACAACAACAAGAGTTGAGGCCAAGGCTTAAAGGAATACACAAGGCTCCTGGTCTGGCTTTGCGTCTTCCCTGCGGGGTTCTGCAGGCCACGCAGCCCCAAAATCTCCCAAAATTTGGTCCTCTGACTGTTTCCAACTTAGAAGCATAGCGCATAAATGCATATAATGTTCATTGCACAAAAAAGGAGGCAGTATATAAATATTTTTTCTGTAATGAAATCTACGTTAATAGGAAAATTAATAGGGTTACGGTAACGGTGACA
Organism: Rhipicephalus annulatus; assembly: GCA_013436015.1. Lineage (NCBI taxonomy): Eukaryota > Metazoa > Arthropoda > Arachnida > Ixodida > Ixodidae > Rhipicephalus > Rhipicephalus annulatus. Next base: position 323,136 of record WOVY01012126.1, on the reverse strand, counting down.
TTTAAAAAAGAGGCTGCTTTATTTTTTTGCCATTTGGTATCTCTCATGAAACGTTCTATCATTGACGCGTCTGGTTTGTTATTTGTGAACTGAAAAACAAAACAGTTTAGGCGAACACGTCTGAAAATGCACTTCAAAGAATTCCTTTGACACGCATTTTCAGAGGCACGCTGGCAGTTTAAATCCGTGCGACGGTCGCACGGATTTAACCTGTCAGCGTGCGTCGTCAACTGGATTCCTGTTTTCGGCTAACGTCGGGCTTGCAACTATAGAAGTCCTTCGGCTCGGGCATGTGAGAAAACAAAGCGATTCCAGAACGACGTAAACACACACAAAAAAACGTTTGTCTCTTCTTCCAACCTCTCGCCTGTTTTTATTTCGTTTTCTCACGCATCAGCTGAGAGGATTCTGAAAATGAGGCGAACAAAAGAAAAATGAGGAATGCTGCAGTCATCCGGAAGGAGACTCGGAGTGTCTTTGGAGCCTTTGTCAACGACGCGGACATTCCCGAAGTCGATCCTTTTGTTGCGGAGGTGACGCGTTGCTTTCGCTTTCTGTCCCGTCAACTTTCGCAGACAGTCAAACACCGTTGCCTTGTGCTGGGCTTATCTAAAACCGTACAGCGCTGCGGACGCTGCAGAGATCCGCAGTGACGGGGCTCTGTAGCTAACCCGAAGAGCGCGGGATTGAATCCCGACCATGACGGCGGTACTTCGGTGTAGGCGAAATGCTAAAATCCCGCCTTCTTAGACTTAGGTGCACGTTAACGAACACCTGACAGTCAACATTGCTGAAATTTTCCGTTACAGCGGTAGACGTTCGCGGAACGCGCAGCACAATCACAGCGAAAGCTGGAAGAACGGCCTTTCTGGAGCTTTTTTTTTTTATTACAGCGAAAGCTGCTATGAGATAACTTTTCGGGTCACGCGCAGTTGCATGTTGTCCACCGCCGCCACCTGTGTCCGTAACCACATCGCGCGAAATTAGAAAAAAAAACCTTACACTAATGACACAGTGGGGCTTGAACCCGGGCCCACTGGGTACAAGCCTAATATTCGACCACTGAGTTACGCTGGTGATTGTAACTTGTCCTACTTGCTTTAGCCAGGCATGACCTAGCACTAATGGCACAGTGGGGCTCTAACCCGGGTCGGCTGGGTACCAGCCCAGTATTCTACCACTGAGCTACACCAGTTTTTTTGCTTTATTGCCTGTTTATAGGCGCGTACATCAAACCACAAGCACAACAAAAACAAGCAGTAACAGTCCGACAGAAACTGTCGTAGTTCAGAAACTAAAATTTCCTAAGTGCTGCCGAGGGTAGAGCCCTTGGCAGCACTTAGGGAATTTCGGTTACTGAGCTACACCAGTGCTTGTGACTTGTTGTCAAACTTGCCTTAGGCAGGCTTGATGTGGGGAAAGCAATCGCGTTAATACATATAAAGCGTTTTACAACAGCGAAAGAACAGCCAGTCGTCGCACAATGCGATTAGCGTAACGAGTGGGCCGTCCAATGCTCCAACCTATTAGAAAATCTTGTTCTTGTTTCCCTATTAACTGTGGCACATACCCACTTCAGCCATAATTCCTCATCGTCGTCAGCCACTGCATGGACAATTCGCACAAAATTCCTTGCAAGCGTTTAGCGGATACCACGCTTCTCAGAAGAATGACGAAAAATAGCATAGCGAATGCCGGCCTACTACCCAAAAGTTTATTATTAATGCCCTACCAAGCAAGTGTACTTGCAGTAGTTACCCAATGAGTGTTTTGAAAGGCTCTGAGAGCCCGCTCTTCTAGCTTTCGCTGTGACTATGCTGTGCCTACCGCACAGGCCTGAAGTTTTTATAATCTCTTGGGACAACTACTGTGAGTACACTCGCACACCACTGACTACGCCACAAATCATCATGATTTATGTGAGTTAAGGAAGCACCCACTATGCCATCGTTCGTTATTCTTCGAAGAAGCGTGGTACCAGCTACATACTTGTTAAGTGCACTTTCTGCATACTGGGGCTGTATGATGATGAAGAATTCAGGCTGAGGCTTTTGTGACGAGTTGGAAGCATTCAAAGACCCACTCGTTATGCAATTCGCACTGCGTAACGCCTAGTTGTTACATCACTCCTCTAAAAGGCTCTAAATTTAACGTGGTTCTTTCCACGACATGAATGAAGCCTGCATAGGGTGCGTTTGCAACGAAGATTCAAGCACACATGTGGCTGTGTGATAAAATACTGCACTGCAATGCAGCCGGGACCAAGATTCGAATCTCATTGTATCTAAGGTATTTTTATTTATTTCTTTTTGTTTTGTTTTTCGCGTGGTAGCGGTTACGGACGCCCGCGGTGGCGGAAAGCTATGGTGACAAAAAAAAACGGTCCTTGTTGTGATCTCATGACATCTTTCGCTGTAAAACTGCGGAAACCGTGTGATATAAAGCGGTGCAACCTCCGGAAAACTGCATATGGCTTCCTAATACCTCGACAGCCATACAGGTGGATGAGTTGATGACAATTGAGACGGCAGCGTAGCTCTGGCCGACCGGACTCGCCCTAAGCCATCTCCTGACGCCGACAAGAGCTCTCGTCGAGTGGTGCCCCGTCCTCGGACTCCTGCGACCGTGTCCGTTTTTCCTACCTTCTTTTTACTTCCGTCACTCGCTGTCCCTGCACCACGCTCTCTCCTTTCTCTCTCTATATATATACCTTTTAATTCTATCTTTTCACACCCTCCTTACCCCCATCCCTTGTGAGCTACTGTTGAGGTGTCGCACCTGATGCAGACAGTTACGGGGCTCACTTTTCTCTTCTTTTACCTTTAAGAACCACACATGACAATTGTACTCATCGTGCCCACGGTATAGCGTCTATGGCTATGAAATTCTGCTTCAAAGAGCAAAATCGTAGGTTTGCTTGTCAGCCGTTTCTAATGAATGCAGAACGCCAAACCCATCATGCGTGGTAGTCTTTGAGGAAATTACCCTATTAATGAATGCCAGCGTAGTGTTTTCCATGGGCATTAAAAGTGAAATAACTCTAGGTGGTGAAAGTAAACGCGTATGCTTCAACTGCAGCATTCTGTTTAGTCTCTATGTATCTTCTGGAATGTGTTTAGGAAGTTTTACTGCTTTTACAACAATTTTAGAAATTTCAGGCGATGGACAAAGCGTCTCAAACACTGATACATGGCTGTTAATCGTTTACCCCACTCGATTCATCGATTCGTTGGAATACTTTCGTAGGTTTTGCCTAGCTTCGTCAAATCACCAAACTATATAGAGCACACCTCTGAACAGAAAGACTCAGTCTGGAATATTTATAGATTATGCGCAGGCAATTTGTACTGTCGCTGCGCTTTTCATAAACTTGATTGATATGTGGGGTTTAACGTCCCAAAACCACCATATTTTTATGAGAGACGCGCTTTCCTTAAACTTACAAAGCGATTCCGTTTGTTAGTTCTACGCCCTATTTTTATCTTCCATGTCATACGGCACGCATTCAAAACTGACCACTCAATGAGAAAATTAAAGGTAGTTAGGTAGACACACAGTCTGCTCACTTGAGAGTACAGCAGACAACTGTACACAGGAAGCCTGAGCATTATATTGGTCTCTGAACTCATGTGCACTGACATCGGTTGCTCTTTTGACGAGACTGACAAGTTTAGGTTTGTCATCGCTTCCTTCTTTAAACATTCTCTACCTATCATTTGTAGTGTACAGATGAATTTAGCTTTCAATACCACTCGGTGTGTGCAACAAAACGACGTAATTCCTGTTTTCTACAGGCCGTTAATTTCAAAGTGATCTTAACATACCATAATGTTTCTTTCCTGTCGTTGGTATTGCAATAAGCATCCTTTTGAGCACTCTGGTCAAAAAACATTATCCAGCATCTGTAGACAATAACCGGTCCTCTTTTATTAGAAAAAAAATTATTACACCGCGCCCTATACGTGGAATACCAATTCAGTTTTATAAAACAGGCACACCTGAACATTCTGACCAACGCAAGGAACACGAAATACAAAAAGACACGACCCATTCTTGTTCTAGCTCCTTTTTTGTTTGGTGTATCTTCGAGCGTTAGTCATGATGAAAATCAAATACAAACTTGTATGGTCTAGCACCTCATTCCTCAAGTAATGCAAAGCAACCATTTCCGAAGTCACAGCTGGAAACTCAGTGATACAAGCACTCTACATCATCGCCATGCACGGACGGCAAATGACTTCCACGAAATTCCTACGCTTCCCACCGCAGTGCACCGATTTAGAGACACCGCCACATATACGGACAGCTTCTCCCAGGCCACCTTTAATAGCAACGGTGGCGTTTGTTTATTCCAAAGGGTGCTTCCCTGCCATTCACCCAGCGAGTATATGGAAGGACTGTTTCCTTTCACTCGAGCGTTATCCGAGAGGCCTTGTCTTTGCTGTAACGTGCTGCTGCGCAATGTTGCTTGTTCCCTTCTTTTAGTGACGCGTGCGTAAAGAATTCACTGACGTTTGGCCTTATTTCGGCGTCCAGCTTTCTGCCTCCGAGCCAATAACTCGCGCACGTCTTCTCGCCTCTCCGTGGATTTGGGCGTGCCTCGCGAACCAGTATCTTGTGATGCTCCATCGAACTCGCGGAGGATCCTCCCACCCGACCACAGACGTGGCAACAAAGGGCCACACAAGACAGAGCACACAAAAGCATAACTTCCTCGATCGCAGTCCTCCACTCTTCTTCCTCATCACATGGGTGGCAGCAATGAGAAGTAAAGAGGTTGCCGCTGACAGAGCATTTGAGGCAGAGCCACAGCTGTCGGCAAAGCAGGTCACGTGCGTTGGACCGCCGTTTCCCAACCGCAGTGTCTGAGGGAAGCGTCAGATAAATGAAACGAAAGAAAGATGTAACATGAACAACACAAATAATTGCCTGAGTGAAAGACTTTTTCACCACCTGAAAGTAAAAGTTAAACGTCTTCTGCTTCCGTTCTGAGCTTTCAGCCACGTAGAATCCAAGCGTTATTATGCCAGCTTCAGCGTTTAGTCGAGGAAATTAGGTTTCAGTTTACGCACGCGTGAGGGGGGGGGGGGGGTGATATGAGATTAACAGTTGGTAGAATATAGTGAACAGCGTTTTTGTGTCACCTCCCTTTTTACTCGTACTTTAAATACTACGGTAGTACAATCCCTGAACTGTTATTGGGCTATACGGTCATTTCCGTCGTCGTAGACACATCACCAGGCCACAGCTGCAGCTTCAATGTTGCCAAATAAATTGAAAAAAATGAAGCTTTATTTATGAGCACCACTACTGTAATCCGATTTCATCATCATGTAAAGATGTGACGTTAGGGAAGTTGGAACAAGAGTTGGCGAAGCGTTACACTATATATACTCTTACTCTGTATTGTTTCTACTTTCACGAACGTGAATGCAAAGACTTCTGTTGTATCGTCGCCGTATGCACCGTTCGACAAAGACAATGGGTGCGTCAGCGCCGGAGCGCTGTAAGGAGCGTCACGTCAGGCCGAGAACGGGGAGGGGACTGTTTATTCTGAGAGCGCGCGTCAGCGCGTAGCAATGGTTACACAATATAGCCGTAGTGTGGCGCTGTGCGACACATCCCACGAAACCGAAACTAATCAGCGGTCCATGACTCTGAGATTAGTATTTTTGAATTTAGGACATGAAATTCCCGACACCACAACTTCTTCCCCATGAACACGACGGATATAGGGCATGCTACAAGTACATGCTATTGAGACCTTGCCCAAACTGTAAATTCGCTGGGAACTATTCCTGCAAGTAAGTACACTCCTTCGCAGCGCGGTGCTCAACTGGTTTATCGATGAGAAGCGGCTGCTCTAAACGGCTATTATTTTCACGCACATATTGCAACACTCAACACACTTACTATCCCTTTTTCTTATTGTCTTAGTCTAGAGCAGAAATATCGGTAATGTGATGAGGCAAAGTTAGACGGCTGGAAAGTCAACCTGTTAGACCGACCTCTTTTTCATTTCTTATATACATTTTTCCTCACACTATCCCCTTTTTTTTCTTCTCTCAATATTGCAGGCCAGTGGGTGCTAACAGTCGGCAGCTACTGGTTATTGGGACTGCTTTTCTCGGTTGCTGACACGAGCAAATCTTTTGCATGGATGAGGAGGTACAAGGTACAAGCGACGGAAACGAAGGTAAGTTCCCTGTGCAAAACCATGTTTCGTGCACGGTCATATTCTTTTTTGACTCGCTCAAAACGCTTCATTAGAAATTTTACAGCTCAACAGACATTAAAACGACGTTTAGAAGAGTAACCATCCGGTAACGTAGTTACATAACCTGTGAATTTAGGGCGAAGACATGGGTTGTTGTCCGCTCTAACATTTCTCAAGTGCAACGACGTTCTTAAAGCTGAACGTTGGCGTCTTTCTGGTGTTCTTGGAGTGGTTTAATTGAAACATGCCATTGGCATTGTCTGACACCAAAATAATCATAATCGTGCAGTATCTTGTGATCATAAGTTTTGAAGTTAAGACTGTACGTTAAGATGTTCGAAGAAGCCTGTCAATGTCACTTGATTTCTCGATAGTTCAAGGGAAAAATACTGTGCAACAATAGTGGCGTTGGGGCTTGTATTTTATGTTTTTTCCCATTGACACACGAAAATAAGCGTCTCTTAGTGACAAAAGTGCACACATTCAACAAAATTGAATGAACACACGAGACATAACACGTGTTCTGTGTCTTCATTTAACCTTCATTTAGGATGTGCAAGCGCAGTCGTAAACCCAAAATAAAGGAGAGGAACTCATTACCTGTCAGAAGAGAGCAAAGCAATCTAATGCCTCCTTTCGCCTTTCAGTGTTCATTTATTCTGCGAATCATACTTTTTGCCTTCTTTTTCTTCGTCAATTGTTTTCTGTTTCAGCCGACACTTCAAGATTTAGTACCAGTGGTGCGGCAGGTGGTGTTCAATCAAGTCTTTGTTCAGCTACCTGTCAATGTTCTGTTCTACTGGCTAAAGGACTTGCGTGGCTTTGACCGGAGCCTAAGTCTACCGTCATTGTCTCGGGCCATGGTGCACTTCGCCTGCTTCGTCGCGATCGAAGAGGCCCTGTTCTACTACTCGCACAGGTGGAGAACGTCGTTATTTTTTTAATTTGTTTTATTGAGATAAAATGGGGGTGTTGTTAACGTCTTCATTTTCAGTTAATAGATGCAATACTTTTGCTCAGACGTTTACAGCAGTCAAACCATCAATCAATGAATCAATTCATATAGATTTTTATTATTTGCGTAATAAGACAAGACCTATGGAATAATAGGCGGGGGGTCTCGAAGTTACAAACCACATGTGGATCGCAACCTATTATGCTGATACAGAAGAATATAAATAGGGGGAACATTTGATAAAAACACGTTTATAAAGTTTTATACTTTTATGCATAAATACTTCTAAAATATAAAATACTGAAAGTTGCAAACCCGGCGCCAAATCTTTCAGTGATTACTTATATAGACTGAATAGAGAGTTTAAAAAGTTAGATGCGCAACACTTCATGTCAAATCATTAGAGCAGGATAAAAAAGCAAATCAGAATATTGGCGTTACAATAACATACACTAATAATACCAAGGAGTCATTTTGTCAACACTCTAAACGAAAACATTGCAGCAGTATACATGAGAAGTGATGGAGTCCGCCTAACAAACTTCGTTTGTCGCCATGTCAAAACGATTTTCTCGCGACATTATCAAAGCACAAGCCGATAAAAAAATTCGAGTTTGAATGCGGACTTGAAGAGTAAAAGTTTCTACTTTCTTTGAAGAGTCGGTGCGAACCGAACGACTGTACTGACTACACTTAGGCTTAAAAACAACAGAGTCGAGTTGGCGTTTCTGGTCACTGGTAAAAAGAAGTTATGGGCTGACGGTTCAGCAGATGTTCGAGATGGCCGCTAGAGAACGAGAGAGCTGCGCGGCTTGCCGTTGGCCATTTATTATCTGGCAAAGAGGCAATCTCAAACACGGCTTCTCCTACAAGATCTGCTTCGGTGTCTACTGTACGACTAGGTGGAGCGGGACTCCAGTGCAGCTGATAGAGCATTTCGAGGACCATTACACAGTATAGGCTCTTCAGGCTGTGTCTGGGCAGAGCCGGATTAAGAATGCTGCAGTGTCGGGGAGACAGCGGCACGGTAACGACTGAACCCGGTGAGAGTGCTTTGCGAAACGATTGTATGCCGCGAGTAAGAAACGAATCTTCGTCGAGGAAACTTGCGAACAGGCGTCTGGCGCTAGAAGCCTCCAGTCGGTGGTGATCACGGGTGCCATCTTTTCGGGCGTTGCGTAATAAGTACACAAGAACGTATATATGCGAGACAATGGGGGAAGTTGCTCTCGTGAAGTGTTATTTCGTAAATCTGTGTAGCAAGTGACTAATTGCGTGACGAATACCGGAACGAGAGCCGCTGAAATTATTTAGGCTTGTACTCGCTTGCACGCTTGTTATTTGCTCACTTTCGTTATGTGTGTACATCGGCAGTGGAGAACGGCACTTTCTATAATACTTTCTATAAATGTTATAAATGTGCGAGGTTCGGCTATTATATAAAGTTGGTTCTGTGCAGTGAAGGATTTTACTTGGAGCAGTATATTGTTGCAACTCAACTACAGACCCACCTACAAAATGTTCCACAACGAGACGCACAACATGCTGTGCTAGTTGCAGCGAAATTATGCGTGCGTATTCACCACTACGCGCCGTGTCTACTGTTCACATCTAAAGCGTACCATGTGTTATTTTTGTGTGTTCATTGTGTGACATACAGCTTAATTGTGTCTTGTCCACAGTGTATTGTGCTTTATCGTGATTACACCCTTTCCCCTGCACATAATAAAGCAAACCGCAGGTGCCTCTGATTGACCCAGATACCTCTAATTGCCGTCATCCTCTTACATTGCTTTATAGGTATCGTGTGCTTGGATGCATCACTCGTATTCAAGCTTCTGCTACTTGGTCGACAAAGGAAATATTCATTCTGCCAGACAAAAGCACAAGTACATGCACATGCCGCACCCGCTCGCGCTGCGATACATAGCATAAACTAGTGGTGTTGCGTAGCCCGCCAGCCACACAGATGGACCGGGGTAATGGTTTCTCGTATTCGGGCCACGTGCATGCTTCGCCTCGCCATGCTCCTTCCCGTCAAATCTTCTGCGTTATCAATAATGAGTTGCTCCATCCCGGGACAGACTGAAATATAAGCGGGGAACAGAGCGAGATTGGTATATCAACACGAATAACCTTAGCGAAGCGTTGTCCACCTCCTCTCTGTCACAAGAAAGGCGGTAACATCAATCGTCATCATGGGTCGCGTAGCCCCTTTTAGTCTACTGCGGCCTACATATAGATGGCTCGTACGTGGTCGGAACAAGAAGTAAGGAATCCGAAGAACGAAAGCTTCTCTGAAGCGAAGGTCGCATTCGGGCAGACGTTTCTTACCCCTCTTCGTGCGAGGCCACAACTATCACTTTAGTGCACTTAAGATATCTACTATAGAACGTTGCTTCTCAACAACAACAAAAAAGTCCCTGTTCTGCGGGGTAAGGTCTCGGCGCTGATTCTCCATCAGGCGTCAAAGTTTGTATTCCGCGTTTTCTCCTATGCTGTCGTCGCTCGTTGATCTACTTTGGTCCTCTTCTACGGTGTCATCCTTCCAGTCCAGTCAAAAAAAAAAAAACATTAAGCTTTTACAGCTGAACGTCCTGAGAACCCCAACTGTGGGCAAGTGGACTCGTAAATCATGTCACAGATCTTGAAATTTGGACAAATAATCGAGTTAAGTAAGTTATTGAAGGCTGCGCAGTGCGGGGCCGAGTTGGTCGACGGCGCCTACAGATGTGCATTTTGCTCTAATGAACCACTCAGCAAAAAGCTTCTGTTAGGCATTCTGTTGCTTCTTTTAACTTGTATTATGACTTCATATTCGTATAACAGCATGTGTTGCATTAGGTGACAAATGAAAATTCTGGGCATTTGTTTCGCATTGTGGTACAAGGACTGCTCTTCTGACGAGTGCGCAGAGAGTTTGGGTGCGCACAAGAATAAGATGACCCTCTTTCATCAGTGAAAAAATAAAAAATTCGGCAGATTTCACGCACCTTGGGAATGGATATATGCAAAGCATGTGGAGGGAAGGTGACCATGTTGCATAAAGTGACGCTAAATATATGCATACATGTTTCACATACAGGCATATATTGAAGAGTTGCGGATGTTTATATAACCTTTTTTTTTGCGCTTGGGCAACGATGCCAAGAGGACATCAGTATCAGCAACACCAAAAGCTATAAGCTGATATGAAGCGATAGTCCTCATGGGGATGGCAGCCCTGTATACTGCTACATAATTCAATTTCAGGGCATGACACCTAACTGCGATTGACGTCACCCGACGTGACGGCTGTATCAATAGGAGTTCATATGTAATGTTTATGAAACTGGATAGCCAGCAATGCAACCACAGTAGACGTTTTACGAACATTAAAGTATATTTGAACAGCAGTTATGAGACGGGGCGTGGCTCTATGGTATAAAGCTTGATTGCTACGCATAGGGCTTGGGTTCGATTCCTGCTGTGACCCTGACATATATTCTTTGCAATAGTCAGGTCAGGTCCCGCGGGTATGTGCCACTGTCTAGCGGGAAGTGTTTGACGACGTACGCGACTGTATTGTGACATTATACATGTCTTGACAACCACGTTCTATTCGCCACACCATCTTATCCTCCAATAGCAATTTTAGTTCACGCCAAGTTAAGGGGGTGACCGCGAGAGCACCCAAACGTAAGCGGATAGATAGATAGATAGATAGATAGATAGATAGATAGATAGATAGATAGATAGATAGATAGATAGATAGATAGATAGATAGATAGATAGATAGATAGATAGATAGATAGATAGATAGCATCGATAGATAGATAGATAGATAGATAGATAGATAGATAGATAGATAGATAGATAGATAGATAGATAGATAGATAGATAGATAGATAGACGCAATAAGTACTTGCAGCACGTAAACAAATGCTTCACATTTATTAACAATAAAGGGAGCTTCAAAAATAGGCTATAAATAACTATGTAACGGAGTGGGCGTTTTTTATTCGCGCATACACAAAGCTGCTTTCAAATCAAGTATGCGTATTATAGATAGTATGAGGCGACACTGTCACCTCGAGCCTTTTCTTTGAACTTTGGCATTCATTATAGTTAGAGATCGGATGCTGTCGCAGCGTAGTGCGTAATCTTTCTCTGGGCTATATTGCTATACACGCATATTTCATGTATTGTAATGCGATCGTCTTTCACCCACAAAACCCTGTTATCATTATTCGTTGCAGACCTCGTCGCAATATTTGGAAAGTTTGCGAGTGTTTCAAACATTGCTGTTAATATTACGTGTAGTCCACGGGTGACCGAGTTCAATTCTTGAACCGAGCACCAGCGACAACGTTAGAAGGTTCGACGAAGCGTCAATAAAATCCGGGCAATATGGCGACGAACTGATTAGTCGACGCCCGATGACCATACTCGCTGCTATCTCTGTACAAAGAGTATTCATCTTCATTTGGCTAACTTGTGCTCACTAAAAGAGATAAGCTCAAAATGGGAGATTTCGTTAGTAGCAAATTGTGTTCTATGTGCTTCTCCATCGCAACAACTCGACAAAATGTTTTTTTTTTCTCGAAGTGGAGCTATAACGAAGTTCACTCATACCCTTGTTTAATTCCTATGGTGATATTGTTACGGAAAAGAAGAGACGCCGTATCGACAAGGCTGGGGATTAGATGTATTCAAAACTAGCGGTAATGGCGTGACCGGTTCACCAGCGATCGAGCGGAGACAATCCTTTGTCTTCTAGTCAGGCACACACGCGCGTTGCCCCCTAGAATATCAATATACATGCAGGTAGCAATATTTAGGTCTTATAATTATATGGTGATATAAAACTTTAGTACCTTATTCAACGTCAAAAACGAAGAAACAAAATTGGATAAAAACGAAAAAAAAATGTCCCCCACTCTCTGCATCCCACATCTCTAGGCATTGAACAATAGCGATTGAAGTGCACCACTGAGCTTTAGCGTTGCCAGGGTCCTTTAATCTGACACTACATTGTTTAACACATCAAGTTTTGGGAAATAATACAGAAGTGTTTAGTTTTCTGCTAATCCACGTGGATCGTACAGAAATTTATGGTGGGTTTTTGTGCGACAGGGCACCGCATTAATGCGTTGCCTCTCCCATCTTCCTCGAGTGCCTACTGGCGCGTGGCTAGTCATTTCAGAGGCCAAGGACCACCAGCTTCTATTTCGACAATCTCCACTAGAGGGGCTGTTCGGACTCAGCAAAAAGCCAATTACTGCAAATTTCTTGAGAGTTCAGTTATGCTCAGCTTGTAGCTAGTGTGGATGATTGAATATGATATTGTGCATAATGTTGCATTGAGAGAAATGGCTTCATCACGTGCCACGGAGTCACAAGCCGTAACATGTAACATCCAACTTTAAGCCACTATAACATTGCTAAGGTCTAGTGCATTTGTAGGAATAATACACGTTAAATGAGCATATTGAACTTAATCAATGTTTGGGTCAGAAGTTTAATGTGAAACACAAATTTGAGATATAAAAAAATCTAATTGTGGGTTCTTGTAGCAGGGACACTGATTAAAATTCATGATTGTGTAGTAACGGCAAAGGTAACGACTGCCGCTTTTTTTCGGTAAAGGTAACTGTTACGCGTTACCTTTTTTGTAGGTAACGTAGGCGGCAACGCGTTCCTTGTTTGTTAGTACAATGAGTAACGTATTTAGTTACTTTTTCGGTGACGTATGCAACACTGATAAACACCATGTCTCAGCAGTAAATACAGATAGTACCTGATGGTTCGTCCCCAGCGTGAAATGATTTGAAGCGATAGCTGATTTGGCCATTTGTTCATTGCTGTGAAGACAGTGGGCGAGTAGGAAGCACGAGTTCTAATCGAAGCGGGTGATCGCGTCTATATAGGAGCTGCCATGTTGGCTTATAACCCCTGCTACTGCACGGTCATGGCCGCTTCGTCGGCCCAATGCGTTGGCTGGGTATAGCGGCGGACAGGCTGTGATTGATTTGATTGATATGTGGGGTTTAACGTCCCAAAACCACTATATGATTATGAGAGACGCCGTAGTGGAGGGCTCCGGAAATTTAGACCACCTGGGGTTCTTTAACGTGCACCCAAATCTGAGTACACGGGCCTACAACATTTCCGCCTCCATCGAAAATGCAGCCGCCGCAGCCGGGATACGAACCCGCGCCCTTCGGGTCAGCAGCCGAGTACCTTAGCCACTAGACCACCGCGGCGGGGCGGACAGGCTGTGAGAAGGCCAGTTATGCTCACGTGATCAAACATGACAGTGCCCGTGCACCGCTGAGGAAAATCGACACGCTGTGCCTTAGTACGGCAAGCAAGGGCAAAGAAAGAAATGTAAACGATCCCGTATCAGCGTGCCACTTAACCCTTATTTTCCCCAGGCTCCTGCACCACCGACTGCTGTACCGGCGTTTCCACAAGAAGCACCACGAGTGGACGGCTCCCGTGGCCATCACCGCCGTGTACTGCACGCCCCTCGAGCACCTGCTCTCCAACGTCCTGCCCGTGGTGGTCGGGCCCGCTCTGCTCGGCTCGCACCTGAGCGTGCACTGGCTGTGGGCCGTGCTCACGGCGCCCTACGGCGTCATCGTGCACTCCGGTTACCACCTGCCGCTGCTGCCATCACCACAGATGCACGACTTCCATCACTTAACGTGAGTGCGAATGGCGACAATATCTATCTATCTATCTATCTATCTATCTATCTATCTATCTATCTATCTATTTCCTCTCTCTCTCTCTTTCTCTCTGTGTGTGTGTGCGTGTGTATGTGTGTGCGTGTGTGTGTGCGTGTATGCGTGTGCACGTGTGTGTGTGTGTGTGTGTGTGTGTGTGTGTACGTGTGTGTATGTGTGTGCGTGTGTGTGTGCGTGTGTGTGTGTGTGTGCGCGCGTGTATGCGTGTGCACACGTGTGTGTGTGTGTGTGTGTGTGCACGTGTGTGTATGTGCGTGTGCGTGTGTGTGTGTGTGTGTGTGTGTGTGTGCGTGTGTGCGTGTGTGTGTGTGTGTGTGCGTATGTGTGTGTGTGTGTGTGTGTGTGTGTGTGTGTGTGTTGCTGCGCATGCAGTATGCTTTGTTAAAGCAACGGATTAGCACGCAGCCGGTTGAAGCGATAAAGCCGAAATTTTATGGAGTTCTATAACGGCTCCTATCATGTTTTTGTAGACTGAAGACCATTCTTGCAGCTCCCGCATACATATACAATGGATGGATGGATGCTATGGGCGTTCCACTTATCAGTAAATCATTCAAGGAGAATTTTATTGCAATATAATGTACAGAATCTGTACAGAAATATTTCGATCCATTGCCTACCTATAATAAGATAACTGTTGAAACGTCAATAGAAGGACTTAGCAGAAAACATGAAGTGTCAATCGTTGCCGCACAACAGCTGGCATCACATCATCTGTTTGACAGGTACGAAGGATACACTCACGTGTACACTGACGGCTCCGTCACCATAGAGACAGCGACATCAGCATTCATAATTCCGGAATTGCACGAAGAATATGCATGTCGGTTGGGCTACCTCTCCTCTTCAACAACATCGGAGCTCGCAGCGATTTTGCTAGCCATAAGCTTTATTAAACTGTCAACGACACCAAAAAAATGGGTGGTAACTACAGACTCTCTGGCAGCACTTGCATGTGTGGAAAATGCCACTTCAAGACACATTGATGTGCGTATAGTATACGCTATACTAAAAAAGCCCTCAGAAGCTACGAAGTTGAATCATCGAGTGGCATTTCAGTGGGTTCCCAGTCACTGCGGAATTAAGGGAAATGAAATGGCGGATGAGTTGGCGAAAACCGCTCATATTTCTACGCAAACGTGCCTCATTCCGGTATCTCAATATGATGTAAATAGAATTTTAAGAACAATAAAACGGGAATTATGCCTGTCTACCTGGTTTCCAGACAAAACAAAGAAATCGATCCTATATGCTGTTCCTCCTAATCTTGAATACCAATTAGACCGTGACCTCCAAAGACGTATTGACACACTCATTCATCGCTACGACTCGGAACTGCTTACATAAAGCACTTCCTACTTCGTGTTCAGCGTGCAACATTGTCAGCATGTTCATGCGGCCACGACGACGAGGATATCTGTCACCTCTTGTTCGACTGTCCGAAACACGACACTCACCAAAGGCGACTAGAACACGAACTGCGTAAGTTAGATCCCGAGCGGCCATTCGGGTTGAATAAAATACTAGGTCCATGGCCATCCGAAACAAACGGCAAAGCAATGAAGGTGCTGCAACAGTTCTTCGAAGAAACGAAGATTTGTGACGAATACTGAGCGGACAAAAGTTAAAAGTGAGCGTGGCGTCTGCGTGCTTGTTCTGCCCATAGGAGAGCTCTTGCTCTCACCCATGTAGGACTGTATATATGTATATATGCTATTGTTTTTTATATTTTTTATTTGTACCAATCAAATGGAAAGGGGTAGCCATCGCCAAGTAACGGTGACAAAAACTTCTTCGTTTATTTTCTATTTCAATAAAAAAGGTAGTTACAAGTCTGCTACCAGCCTTCACAAATAAAAAAACATCTTTTTTTTCCAATTTCTAAGCTGGCTTAATGCCTTAATTGTTTACTTCGAATAAATTTATTTTACTATGAAGAACAAAAAAGCAATTTCGCAGCCCAGTTTTCAGCCTTTTACGGCAAGATGCCTTTATTTTCTCCTATTAATTATTTTCATCCTTTCTTTCTGGTTTTATGCCACAACTACACTAACCAAATCTTACTGATTTCTATCGCGGGCACTCAGCGCTTCCTATTGTCCCTCAAACCTAAGGCTTCATGTGGGCTCGAGCATGTCAAAGCATACACGTGTGGGTATATCTCCATGCTCAATCACAGAATACTCCGTTGTTACCACATCTTTCCTAGAGAACTTGCGTTGTTGTTCTTCTTTATGAAAGTTCACTTTATAACTACGCATTATAAAGCATCTCAATCTCGCTTCATAGACTAAAGCGCTTCCCCTTGAAATATTATAAAATGGCTGCCTTCTTAGTTTTTGGCCTTTCCGTAGTTACTGAGAGCCGGCTATTTCAACATTGCTACGACCCATTGAATCCTCCCCGCTTCTCTGACCTTCCATTTCACGCTCTTTTTGTTGTCACACCACTTGCACTGCCAGCTGTATATATAGCACAATACTTACCAGTGAGCCAGCCTCATGGTTCTCATTGTGTTTCAATGCTCTGCCTATACATATAACGAAACACTGTACCTGCCCGTCTGCTTTCTTTTATATTCATTTGCCTCTCTTCAAACTTTATCTTGTTCTGAGCTTCTCTAGCTTCAAAACTTACCCATCCCACATCACCCTTTACAGACTCATTTGTCGCTTTTCCGAGAGCGCCCAACGCAAGGCGTCCCACAGTCCTTTCTGATTGTACATCGGATCCCATGCACACCGCTCAGTTCCCGAAAGTAAGCACTGGAACCATTACACGTTTCCACTGACCTTCAAGCACCTCGTACCTATTGCATCCCCTCAACGTTGTGCGCTTTATTGCAGCATTCTTCCTCTTTTTTACCGAGGTTTTTTCCTGTACCCCCACGTATCTATCATCCCCATTTACCCACACCCTGAGGAACTTTTATTCTCTTAACCTCGGCATGTCTTGTCCCTGTATCTACACAGCCTCATAAATGCGATAACCGAATACCATCAATCGACCTTTTGTTACACTAAATCCTAGTCGGAGAGCTTCACCTTTCCTTCCGCATATGCTTGCAGCCACTGTATATTATCTTGACTGTCCGCAAAGGAGACAATCGTCCGCATTAAATAAAGCTTGAACTTTCTGGTGAACCTTCGTACTACCCTGTTTTGTGTTGCAGATTAAATCCAATGTTGTTACCTTCTAGTGATTTTTTCGCATTCGGACCATGTGTGTGCGTGCGAGTGTGTGCGTGTGTGTAAGCACTGCCAATGGCGGCGTGTATAGCGCAATACCCTGTTAAAGCGACATAGTAACACGGATCCGCATGCTACTATATCTACAAACAGCAGAGCGCCCTCTGGTAAGCTTTATAAGAAGTCGTTTCCTGAAGCGGATCATTGCTGTGCAGCGATTCGGTTATTAACCTTGACTGCAACATCGCATGTTTTGATGGGCGTTCGTTACCTGTATTTTCCATCTTACCAAACTTACCAATCTGTTGGTACTAACTGCGCCATTCTTCACCGGGACTCTACCGCTACGAAGTGAACGCTTCAGCAGCGTTACATCACTGTTGCCAGATTCGGCATCGCTGTCAAAGTGCAACAAGGCTACGCGATCTTCTCTCTTGATTAGAGCTTGTCAATAGATACCGGAATTCACCCATGTCCGCCAAACTAAAAAAAGCCTAATGGAAACGCTGATGACGACACAGCGTGGTTAGTCATTCTATTCCCGTCCTGCGACATGGTTTGCTCAATCTGCGACTGTGATTTCTTCGCCTTCACCGAAGCAGCAACGACGACTGACGTTGTTGTACGAAAAGACATATCGCTGGAACGGTGCCTTCGCAGATAAGACCTACATGAGGCTAGCGAGAAAGTCAGCCTGCATGCACTATATAGTACCGTCACTTTCGCTCTGCTGAAGACAGGAAACACTGATCTATACAGTAAAATGTCTCTCTGCCATTTCTTTTGTGCACCGTGATCGTTGCTATAGCGAAACAGGCACTTCTCCGCTGAGGCAGTCACCATAAGATCGCATCCGCTTCGGGGCATTCACCTTAGCAAGTTAGTCTCTCGGGCACGAATAACCAATCAGACGAAAGAGGTTTCCGACAGACGATGTTGTCGTCTGCACTCGTTATGGCCGTTGCAGCAGAAGTGCGCTTGCTCTTTGTCAGACGCTTTTGGAAATTCTCGCGCCTGCGGATAACGCTAGTTGAAAATATATAGTTTTCTTTTGATCCTTCCTAGCTTCCTTCCCACTGAAATTCAGCTGTATAAATTTACATAAGCGACTTGCACGATTCCCATCTGGTTTCATAATCTTTGAGGTATGATTGTCAGAAGAAATGCAAAAACACGGAAGTCGACAGTTTGATAAACACGTTATTATGGCTGTGATCTCCGCGATAAAAGTACACTTCCTCTCCTTCCGATGCTTTGTCAACGTAAGTGTTATTGATTGATTGATATGTGATGTCTAACGTCCCAAACCCATGATATGATTACGAGAGACGCCGCAGTGGAGGGTTCCGAAAATTTCGACCACCTGGGGTTCTTTAACGTGCACCCAAATCTGAGCACACGGGCCTACAACATTTCCGCCTCCATCGGAAATGCATCCGCCGCAGCCGGGAATCGATCCCGCGACCTGCGCGGGTCAGCAGCCGAGTACCTTAGCCACTAGACCACCGCGGCGGGGCTAAAGTTTTATTTTTGCTAGTTTACTTTGGAAAACCGCGCTCGTCTCAATCATGGAATTTATGAAGAGGAACAGAGCTAGCAAGCCCAATAAAAGCACAGATCAACCTTTTCAAACGTGTGAAAGCTGTATTGTATGTAATGTCATTATTTTATATTTCGTGTGATTGACTACGAAGAAATAGAAAAGGCACGCTTTCTCATTGGACCGTCTCGGGCGAAATAATAGGCAAAATATGTAAGCCATTTTTTTTACTTGAAGTAATTAACGAACTAAATTAGTTATGTCAGGCAGTATTTTCGCCATCACATTAATAATCAGATACAAAGCAAGCTGAATATATGTCACAAATTATACTATTTCCTTCTGTCAGCAACTAATACGTGGTCATTGCTTTATGCTTGAACTATAGCAAATGCCCAGCAAGGTGGTTTGTTGTGTGCTTTTGTGTAGCTACTTGAAACATTATGTTGCGTGTTTGAAAATATGTCTCGTCGGGCGACAAACGCGATGTGCGGACACTACTTTTATTCGTTTGCTTTCCTGAAAAATATCTACGGTAATATCAACATAGGTTCCATGACTTTGAGAGGAACATTAAAGCATGCATGGAAACTTCAGAACTCCGCTAAAAAGTGCACCTAGACATCTGGTTGGTATAAATGGAATAGAATGGAATAACTTCCCGTAGGTCCTTTCGTGCGTGAACGGCAGCATGTCACTCCACATAATAAATATTTGTTATCGGTAGATCCCAAAAAGGGCATTAAAAGAAATACGTGTACTTGCAGAACGAATTCCGAGAACTCTCATAAAGTGTCCTTTTTTTTTTGTTGGACATAGCAAATAGGAAAGGAAAACAAGGCAGCATATTTATTTTGCGCCGCTGTTGCACTGCCCTATTGATAAGTAATTTCAATATTGTAAGTATAAACTTCTATGTGTAGTTCACAAGCTGTAGAGAATGTAGAAATTATTCTTTATTGCCGCCCCGCCGCGGTAGTCTAGTGGCTAAGGCACTCGGCTAATGACCCGCAGGTCGCGGGATCGAATCCCTGCTGCGGCGGCTGCATTTCCGATGGGGGCGGAAATGTTGTAGGCCCGTGTGCTCAGATTTGGGTGCACGTTAAAGAACCCCAGATGGTCGGAATTTCCGGAGTCCTCCACTACGGCGTCTCTCATAATCGTATAGTGGATTTGGGACATTAAACCCCACATATCAACCAAATCAATCAATATTCTTTATTGCCTTTCTTTTCTTCCTCTGCTCTCTCGCAAAAGCGATGACACAACATATATGTATTACATTGCATCATTAGTGAGTAACTGCTTCTTTGGTTACTTTGTGTTGGACGAAACGGAAAGCGTAGGAAAGCTTTTCCCGATATCAGGCTCCACCATCCGTCCATCACGCTTTATATATATGTGTACTATCATTATGCTTTCCATAAAAGTTCTAGTGTTGTTTAGGCGTTAATTAGTGGTTTTACAAAACTCGTTTGAAGCGTAAGTCGGCAAATTCTCTCATAAGTTGACTTACTTGGACGTACACTCACACTCAGATTCAGCCGTGAGAGTGAGTTTGAAGAAGGTGAGTAATATATTTTAGTGACTCTCAATGCGAGTGAGTCCGGTTGAGGAAAAAAAAAATCGGCAAGTCTAAGTCGCAGTGAGCTCTCAGAACAAAGTATTCAGTTCTTGGGTGAGTGTGACTGATATCTAATCTTTTTGCCGACCTACGGTTTCAAGGGAACGTCTGCTGAACCCATTAGGGTTAGTTCGGAGCCCTCTTTTCACGCAAGTCAGAGCGGATACTCGAGCGGATCTTTGCATGTAACCAACAGTAGGTAACATTTGTGAAAAAAAAAAAAAAACGCTCGCCCATGCCTCTATATAGTATTACGCTAGACCGTGATTATCGCTTTCCCTCCGTAATTGCTATCGAAGATGACAAAGGCTCATTGGTTGCAATGGATCATGGCTCATACCCCTTGTTCACTTCCCAAGAGCCATGCACACAGCGAAGGGT